>BQNB010046030.1:0-43949 GCA_026074375.1 Tanacetum coccineum | reverse complement strand
CCTTAATACTTGTTTAGAACCACAATTACCCAAAACCCCCAAATTGGGTACATAAACCCTAACTCTTCAATTCACCAATTTAACTCAAATAAAATTACTTACCAAGTGTAGGATCATTGTTAGAGCTTATTCTTGCCATAAGCACACATAATTCACCAAGATTAATCACCTCACTTGATGTTCTTATTTTCCCTCTGTTTTTCTCTTCCAAACCTACTTCACAACACACTCCTGAAACATTTTAGAAGTGTAAGAAATAGCTAGGATTTTCTTAATATAATTAGTTATAATCTTTGGTCTTTTAGCAATAGTAGCCCCTCTAGTTCTATCCCTTCATATTAGGGACACACTAATCTTTCAAAATCATTTATATAATATTTATACTTATAGTTTGACTATCGGGTTTTACTAACCAATCACGTATGGCATTTAAAACATATAAAGTCATAGTCAAACTTACCCGACGACATTATCATAATTTAATACTTAAAACCCGGTTTTTAGGTGTAACAAATCTACCCCCTTATTTAGATTTCGTCCCCAAAATCTCTTCGTCTAATACTAACCATACTTGGTCGCACTTTATCCATCATTCCATCTTAGTATTTCCAAATACCCAACTAGTTGCAACAACCTATATGGTTTTGCAACTCTAACCATGCTATAACACGACCGATTACTCTTGACCCGTTCTACTTCTCGCTTATTTCTATCATATTTAAATTCTTTCTAATGACAAACGTCATTTAAATGACATTTTATCATTGCCAATCTATCATTTTATTAACTTTTTCACTTTACGTTGCCTTCTCATTCATTTCTTTTCTAAAATTTTTCACAAGGACTACATGCCACTTGGAAAATTTACTATTTTGACTTTATATAAGTCAAACTACATCATTACTTCCTATCATTCATCAAGGCCAAAATGACCTAAAGTCATTTATCGGTTCATTCCTCATTCTTCTTAATACAAATACGTAACTTTTTTGGAATTTCTTAATCCATGCCAATTTCTTATATTAAAAACCAGTAATTTATTTCCAAATTTATCTCAAGTACCATCTAAACGGTACTAACAAATCAACTCTATGCATTTCATAAGCAACTTTCTCTTTAATTTCAGGAATTACCTACCCGATTATGTTCTCAACTTAATACACGGACTTCATTCTAGGCATTTAACTTAAGGTTTAATACATTACCTTAACGTCATTAAAACATTCCATTCACGTCTATTCCCATTTCTTACGACGTCTAACTCATTTTAGTTATCATTTTCTATTTCTCTATCCGTACTCATGCCATGCCAGATACACATAAGCCCACTCATTCATAATCTATTATTTACATAAAAAGACGTCCCAATCTATGTAAATAAAGAATTATAAATTCATGGTTCGATAATTTCCAATTTCTTTATTTAAATGAAGAGGCGTCCCAATCTATTTCAATAAGGAGATTATAAATGATCCTACTTAGGCATTCTTGACGCAACACTCATACCCGTCAACACTTCTATCTTTTCTTTCATTGATCCCATGTAAATGATTTTACATTTCTAATTTCATCTTTTCTAGCCTTGAGTCCAATCTCATTACTTACTTCGAAGAAAACTTGGCTCTCTTCTCGTAGGGACGATCACAACTTGTCTCTCTCCCCGTAGGGATGACCATCACTTGGCACTCTCCCCGTAGGGACGACCACAACTTGGCTCTCTTCCCGTAAGGACAACCATTACTTGGCTCTTTCCCCGTATGGATGACCACAACCCATACCCTTACGGTATTTCCAACCTTAAGTTAGTTTTCACACATCCAACCCTTAAGGGTGGACCTTACCCATGCCAAGGATGTAGGCAACACATGCCGGTGAGGGCATATTTGTATCGTGCCATGAAAGACATATTATCACAATTGGAGCATTGGACCCAAGCTAAATTACCTTAACCTTCTTTACTCACATATCATTCATGTACTTTTCTAATGAATTATGTTTTCATTTCCAAATTCTATTGCCATACGCAATTTCATCACATTTTCATTATCTTGGACAAGATCTACATGATACTTGTCAATTTCATATTTTACATATTTCATATGCTTTCTCATAATGCATTTATCATTTTCCATGTCAATCCCAAGTTGACCACTTATCAAATTTTATGCCATAGCATCATTTTAGACTACTCGACTCTTTCGCATATAAACCTTACATAGGTTTATTCCATATCTTACCCAATAAGCTCATTGAACATATCATTCGCATTCTCTTATATCCACATGATTTTAATCATCTTTTATAATTTATCAAGCACATTTTATATCTTAAAGGATTCTAGCACAAGGCTTTCATCCAATACATACAACCAGATTTCGCTACCGCGACTTACTCGACACGTTTCTATATAACATGTCACATTATTATTTTAATATATTCACATTTAATTTCAAGGGCAAGTTTCTTGATATTAATATGTCAAGTTCAACACTATACATATATTACAATTAGACCATATATCGGTCATACATAGCAATCTAATCCCATTCACTTATTTCAATGTCTAACACTACATTTTATGACAAATTTCTTCATTTATGTTCTTATGATTCATCATAAGCATATCTCACTTTATTAATACCTTGCTTTCACAATTATAGTTATCTATTCTCTAGACAACATGATTTAACATACTCAAGCATTCATCTATTAGAATGCATATAAAGCTTCTTAATTTCATACATAAATAATTTTAGCTTTAAGCAACTTTTCATATACAAATTTTTTTCATAATCCAAGCTTTTATTACATTCACTTTGCCATGACCCCAATTCAAATATTTTCATCAGTCTTATCTAACATGAAATTTCTTGCATTTTACTTTAGCATCAAATACTTCTATGCTTGTCATAATACACAACATGTGCTACTTAGACATATAATAATACCTAGAACTTTACATATATTAAACATTATTCCGCCACATAAACACTTCTACTAATTAATTGTTTTTATATTCTTACGCAATCAAATATCATTTAGTCTACGGAAAAATAACATGTCACCACATTTTCATAAACCTATTTTAGGTCTAAGCGTCATAATAATCAAGTCCGCATAGTACTAACTACCCTTTTAACTAAGGCATTCGCATTCTTCGCTCCTTATAGTTATGGCATACGCATATACAATTGGTCTAAAGTTTAGTAATACCTATATAGATAACCTACTTCACTTAGACCGAAGCTCTGATAAAAGGTTGAACACCCTTTTCAACTCCTAATTTTGACCAAAAATTGAAAGTTTTTGCTCAAAGCTATGACTAGAAATGACCTTATGTTACGATTCCTTAATATACTGACCAAAATACATTACAATTCGAATCTTAAAATTATCATTAACATAAAATTGTTCTCAATATCTTTTAACGATATAAAGAACGTATTCTAACTCTTTACAGTCATTTTATACGAAAGAAAATAAAAACGATAAAAAATCTAAAAAAAGGTACCATTCGGCTTGTTCGCTCTGGGCATACAACGTATGGTTTACTCAGATGGTTTGCAGCAAAGCCTACACCGTATGTCTCAGAAGCATATGATTTTACAATTTGCCTATATATTCTGTGACAGGCTTTCACGTTTGCTCTGAAGCGTATGGCTTTATGCCTGTATCAGTAGTTGTCCAAAAATTAATTCTTTACACATTTTCCAAAAAATGACTTCTATATCGAATTAACATCAAAACTTCCTGAATTCATTTAAAATTACATAATACATTATTTTCATAAGCATTGTGGTTTTTAAAGACCCTGTGAACGTATGCTTTACTGGATTTACCAAACAACCCCGTTTTGACATTTTTTATCTTACAACTCACAAACGAAATACATGACTTTATTCAAAACCAATCACTTGACTGTGACACCTTCAAATAAAACATTTAATAACCAAATTAGGACACTTGGGGGTTCTACCTTGACTCGAGCTCGGCAATCTAACCTAACTTTATACGCATAACTCAGAATACTTTAATATCGAGCTTCCACTTATATACTTTATCAAGGATATATCTTCACCTCATAATAACCTACAAAATGGTTAAACAACTAAACACGTAAGCAAACGCTTAGTAAGTTAAAACGGTTATAACTTATGAATTCATACATCTTCAATCACATAAGCATCATTCTCACTAATATTAGTCATAAGACTTATTTTTCATAAACAATAGGCACATTACACATTCAGAACACATTCCATTCAATCATACTAAAGTAATTACTATCTTATAGGGGTCGAAATAAAACATAACCAAACCTGGGTAGTTTTGCTTTAAACTAGTTCTAACTATTCTTTAATCCAAGGCCCTATAAACCATAGGCTTCATTAAACCTTCATTAAAACCTCCCCATATAACCACATTTAAGATACAAATCAATATAAACTTACATTTACAAACCAATTTACTTACCTTAGCTTAGCTAAGTTTACCAATAAAATCCCACCATCATCCATGCTGTTCCTAGGGCAACAATCACAAAGCCATTATTATACTCTCTAATTTCATAGAAATCAAGGGTGTTTTAACCACCCATAAACATAACCAAAATTCCTATTTTTTATTTGTATGATAATTTCATGATCATCTTCTTAAATACACATTTCACTTTAATACAATTATTGACCTTAATCCATTTATGAATAAGACCTTAATACTTGTTTAGAACCACGATTACCCAAAACCTTTAAATTGGGTACATAAACCTTAACTCTTCAATTCACCAAGTCAACTCAAATAAAATTACTTACCAAGTGTAGGATTATTGTTAGAGATTATTCTTGCCATAAGCACATATAATTCACCAAGATTAATCACCTCAATTGATGTTCTTCTTTTCCCACTCTTTTTCTCTTCTAAACCGACTTTACAACACACTCATGGAACATTTTAGAAGTGCAAAAAATAGCTAGGATTTTCTTAATATAATTAGTTATAATCTTTGGTCTTTTGGCAATAGTAGCCCCTATAATTCTATCCCTTCATATTAGTGACACACTAATCTTTCAAAATCATTTATATAATATTTATACTTATAGTTTGACTATCGGGTTTTACTAACCAATCCGTAAGGCATTTAAAACTTATAAAGTCGTAGTCCAACTTACCCGATGGCATTATCATAATATAATACTTAAAACTCGGGTTTGGGTGTAATAAATCTACCCCCTTTATTAAAATTTCATCCCTAAAATCTCTTCGTCTAATACTAACCATGCTTGGTCGCACTTTACCTATCATTCCATCTTAGTATTTCCAAATACCCAACAAGTTGCAACAATCTATATGGTTTTGAAACTCGAACCATGCTATAACACGACCGATTACTCTTGGCCCGTTCTACTTCTCACTTATTTCTATCATATTTACACTCTTTCTAATGATGAACGTCATTTAAGTGACATTTTATCATTTCCAATCTATCATTTTATTAACTTTTTCACTTCACGTTTCCTTCTCATTCATTTATTTTCTAACTCCATCATTACTTCCTATGATTCATCAAGGCCAAAATGACCTAAATTCATTTACCGGTTCATTTCTCATTCTTCTTAATACAAATACGTAACTTTCTTGGATTTTCTTAATCCATGCCAATTTCTTATTTAAAAACCGGTAATTTATTTCTAAATTTATCTCAACTACCATCTAAACGGTACTAACAAATCAACTCTATGCATTTCATAAGCAACTTTCTTTTTAATTTCAAGAATTACCTACCCGATTATCTTCTCAACTTAATGCACAGACTTCATTCTAGACATTTAACTTAAGGTATAATACATAACCTTAACATTATTAAAATATTCCATTCACGTCTATTCTTATTTCTTACGATGTCTAACTCATTTTAGTTCTCATTTTCTATTTTCTATCCGTACTCATGCCATGCCGGATACACATAAGCCCACTCATTTATAATCTATTATTTAGATAAAAACGCGTCCCAATCTATGTAAATAAAGAATTATAAATTCATGGTTTGGTGATTTACAATTTCTTTATTTAAATGAAGAGGCGTCCCAATCCATTTCAATAAGAAGATTATAAATCATCCTACTTATACATTTTCGACACAACACTTATACTTACTTAAAAATCTATCTATTCTTTCTTTGAGCCTTCCAAATGTCGCAATGCTATTTTACAGTTTCTTAATTTATCACATTTATGAGTCTTGAGTCCAATCTCATTACTTACTCCATAGAAAACTTGGCTCTCTCCCCATAGGGACGACCACAACTTGGCTCTCTCCTCATAGGGACGACCATCACTTGGCTCTCTCCCTGTAGGGACGACCATAACTTGGCTCTCTCCTCGTAGGGACAACCATTACTTGGCTCTCTCCCTGTATGGATCACCACAACCCATACCCTTACGGTATTTCCAACCTCATGTTGGTTTTCACACATCCAACACTTAAGGGTGGATCTTACCCATGCCAAGGATATAGGCAACACATGCCGGTGAGGGCATACTTGTACCATGCCATGAAATACATATTATCATAATTAGAGCACTGGACCCAAGCTAAATTACCTTAACATTCTTTACTCACATATAGTTCAAGTACTTTTCTAATAAAGTACGTTTCCATTTCCAAATTTTATTGCCTGATGCAATTTCATCATATTTTCATTATCTTGGACAAGATCTAAACGATACTTGTTAATTTCATATTTTACATATTTTATATGCATTCTCACAATGCATTTATCATATTTCCATGTCAATCCCAAGTTGACCACTTATCAAATTTTATGCCAAAACATCATTTTAGTCCACTTGACTCTTTCGCATATAAACCTTATATAGGTTTATTCCATATCTTACCTAATAATCTCATTATACATATCATTCGCACTCTCATATATCTACATGATTTTAATCATGTTTTACAATTTATCTAGCGCATTTTATATCTTAAAGGATTATAGCACAAGGCCTTTATCCAATACATTCATCCATATTTCGCTATCGTGACTTACTCGACACGTTTCTATATAACATGTCTCATTATCATTTTAATATCTTCACATTCAATCTCAAGGGCAAGTTTCTCGATATTAATAAGTCAAGTTCAACACTAGACATATATTACTATTAGAACATATATTGGTCATACATAGCAATCTAATCCCATTCACTTATTTCAATGTCTAACACTACATGTTATAACAATTTATAATTATGCCTTATTATCAATCATAAGCATATCTCACATATTGATACCTTGCTATCACATTATAATTATCATGTTCTCTAGACAACATGATTTAACATACCTCAACCATTCATCTAATTAGAATGCATATAAGCATCTAATTTCAATACATAAATTTTTTTAGCTTTAAGAAACTTTTCATAATACAAAAAACTTTTCATAATACTTTTCATAATACAAGCTTTTGTACATTCACTTGCCTCCTATTTACATATTTTCATCACGTCTTATCTAAAATGCAATTAATGCATTTTACTTAGCATCAAATACTTCATAAGCTTGTACCATCATACACAACATGTGCTACTTAGACATATAATAACTACTGATCACATATAATAACTACTGATCACATGTTACATGTTACATCGCACTTGAGTCTTTACTGATGACATGTTACAAGTTATATATTTTAATCACATTTTCTCCCCTTTATCAAAAATATCTCTTAATATTTTGGATATTAATTGATTTAAATATGTTTGATAATTATTTAGGGAGAGAATTATTTTGATTATTAGCAAACCTTATTAGGAACATTTTAATGCTCTTCCTCAATTTATGAGGGATTCATATATATAGTGTTGTGTACATTAATTTGAAAGATTTTGAATTTACTAAAAAATTCTTGAAATTTTATACTCAAACAATGTATTCATTGACCTATTTCGCTAGTCTACACTACATATACTACATATTCATATGATTTGTATTTCGAGGCATGACCTGAATAAGTAGCACCAAATATGACAAAGTCATATTGTCCGCTGCAATAATTTGATGTTAGTCCCATAATCCCTTCTACCAACGAACTTCTCTAAGCTCCTTATAATCCTTCTTTTGAGCAACTATTGATCAATAGCTTTAATCATGATGTGAGTCTACTTTTGATCTGTTACAATCCATTTCCTCCTTTCTATAGCATTGTTAAACCCCAGCCGGAAGTTTAGCAACATCTACTGCAGAGTATTATGAATTAAATTAATTGTGCCATCACTAAACTTGTATAACTTATCAGTACGCATCAGTCTCTTCCTTTTCAGCTTGTCTTCGTAAATAACTCTTTAAGGTTCAGAGAGTGTGGTGTACAATTCTTTAAAGGAGATGTCAACATCGTGTGTGTGTGGCTTGGAGATGTTTAGCTTCTTCTGGTATCTTTCTACACCCAATCGAAGGTTTTCAACTCTTTTATGAATGACAATCCTTCGAGTATACATACGCAAAGCAACTGCCAAATCGTTAATTACATCTCCTTCAAGGTTGAAGAGCTTGTTTTGAACAACAAGAAGCAGCATGTCTTCAATGTCGTTCAGATGTAGTCTTGGAAAGTCACCCTCCATGAACTTGTATAGTTTTTTATATGCTCTTGAAACCACAATCTTCTTCAGGTGGCCATAACCATACCACTTGTCAACTGTGACACTGACGACACTCAAAATCCTTATGGTTGAGTAAACATCATGACTGGATACCCTATTGATTAGATGTCCATAGAACCTCTGATGCTTAGGTCCTCTGTGAGAAATAACTAAAGTAGCGTACTTGTCACAAGTCACCTTTATTAGACTCAATAACTTAGGAACCATGTCTTCAATTCCTTTTAGCTCATATTTTGCTGCCTTTGTCTTGGTAGTTGATGCCATATATTTTCTGTCTGTACTTCCTCCTTTTATATATTCAATATCATTGTTGAAGAAGAAATTATCAGGGACCATTAGATGACCTTGAGATTCGTACAAAGGTAAAGGTTTGCTTAGGTCATAGGGACAACGTTCTCCTCCTGTTGTTCCAGTCAAGTTTATCAGATAAAGCCCGATAACACTCTTCAATGTTGTATTCTAGTTCCACATAACTTTTGCACGTTTCTTTGAGAAGATTATAAACCAGTCCAACTAGATCAGCTTTGGTGAGTTTACTGATCTTGAGATGGTTTATAGCAAAGGTAGAGAAGTCGATGGGAGTGCTCATCAAATCATCAAAGGTAAGAGGAGGTTTTTCTGCATTAGCCAGATCATTAAGCTAATTTGTTTCTAGTCCATCATCAACTAATTTTCTTGTGTTCCATTTTGGATCAGGAGTAGGAGGCCTTGGAGGCTTCTTGAACTAATCATGTTTTGGTACAACCTCAACATTAGGTTATTCATCAGTGTAACCCATGTCATCTCCTTGATTCACATGCATATCAGTATCTGCAGCCTCAAAGACCGTTTCATTTGCTTGCACAAACTTACCAGTTAATTTTGGCTGAGATTGAGTGGTACCTATAGATGAACCAGTTCATTTTAGCCTTTTAGACAGTTCAACATCCTTGCTTGTCTTCCTTTTCTTCAACCTTTAGTCTGGTCCAGCAGAAGGGTCTTGATCTTTATCATCGTGTCTTCTCTTCTTCTGAGTGAGGGGTTTAATAGTTTTAGCTTTTTCCATGTCATCCTCATCCAGGATTAATGATTGCACGAGTGCATCATATAGTGCTTGGTGTGTTGGATGCTTCTCGTAAGACTTATTCTCCTTTATCATTTGAAAGATGATCTCCTTCTGGTCAAACTCAGCTCTTGCTGCTTGATCAAAGGTTTTTGTAGAGTGCTTTAAAAGTTGCTGCTTAGTTGCATGCTCCATCTTGATCTTACGAATCTCTGTAACACTTTTCCGAGGTTCCTATTGCTGGGTATCAATTGGATGCTTCTGAGGGTGTTGTTGAATAAGTTCTTCAGTATGTTTCTAGAGCACCTTTTAAAGTTCGCCCCCTAAACTTGATCTAAGATACTCATTTACAGCTGATGGAACTTGAGATCTAATTGTTTCAAAAATTGCTGTAGAATGATTCACTTGTTTGAGTTCTTTAACATCTTCTCTAATTTAGATACTCTTAGCAGGACAACAAAAAGTGCTTCATCTCCAGGAAATGCTGTTGTAAAGGTTTGAGCTTTAGTTGTTGTTGTTGGTGTAGGGATTGGTGTTGACTGTTTAATCATTGAGGTGATGGACATAGGAATGGGAGTGAGTGGAGGGATAGTTGTTGCAAGAGCTTTTGTAACATTTTCAGGGATTGGTGTAAGAACTGTGGGTTCAGGAATTACTATAACAGGTACACTGAGTAGTGATGAAGACTGGACATTTGGTACTTCATGTTGGATTTGTATATCCAACATCGAGTTAATTTCTGTATTTGTATTATCCTTAAAAGTTCCAGTCAAAGAAATATCAAAAGAGTGGGCAAGGAATTGATTACCAAACTCAGATGATACTGATAAGCTGGAGCTTGTTGGTGGTAAACCAGGCTTCTCTTTTTGAGTGACAGAAATAGGGGCTGATGCCTGATTAGCTTGAGTACTTGCATCTTTGGCTTGATCACCTCTGGCTAATGTATTATCAACTTGCTCCTCATCACCCTTTGCCTCTTCTGTCTTTTCAATTTCTTGTTTGTTTGGATCAGTTAATTTCATGTACATATTCATCATCCTCATGCATATATTCATCATCATGAACATACTCATCTCTTTGTGTTTCATCATCAACAGGCTTAGCTTCTTTATTATCAGACTCATCAAGATCACTGCTCATGTCATCATCATTCTTACCACTCTTAGTGGTTTCTTTCTCAGATTCAGTTCTTTCATCTTCACTAGTGAGAATAACATCATCTTCTTTAGAACCCCAATCTTCTTGTAAGTCTTGAGTCATAAAAGCAGCCTTATACACATCGGGAACTACTAGTATAATCCCAGCTCTTTCATTTATGCAGTGGATTTAGCTTGTGGTTCATCGGGAACCTCTGGTGTAATACCAGCTCCTTCACTTGAACCACCAGTCTAATGATGGGATCTGAGATCACGTAAGCTGGCCTTCATCACTTTCCTTGTATTTGCTTCAAGCGTTGTAGCATCAGAAAGCATTTTCATTCCTTTTAGTTTCAGTGACTGTTCTGGTGTTTTTTTGTCACAATAGGAGTATCTCTGATGGCAACACGAGTCTGCCTTCTTCTTCTAGTAGGTTTGTTAGCAGGTACATCTTCAGTGTCACCAGAGATTATGTTGTCATCAACAGTGAAAGAACTTTTTGTCTTTGATTTAGTACTAGTTTTTGTCCACTTCCTAGCTTTCTTGGGAGTAGCTGCTCCTATTGAGTATGCTAGATAAGTTTGATAAGGTTTAGAGTTCTCTATCTCTTGATTTATCATCACATCAGGAATTCACATTCCATAAACTTGATTGTCTTCATTCTTGCCAACAAGCTTTAATTTTCCCAAAACACCGTCATGCTTGATCAAATTCATAAATAACCTGTTTCTCATGGAGATGTCTTTATGTTTTAGGATTAAGTATTGGATGATAACCTTTGTGAATTTGGGATAGGGCATGCTCTCACGTCTTTTTGCACTAGTTTGTTTGTTGTCAATCTGGTACGTAATGTCTTCCCAAATTAACTCTACAAAATCAACATTCTTTTTGTAGAACAACCCCTATAGGATTTGGGCTCTTGAGAGTCTGAGCTTATCAAGACCTATGGTTTTCCCAGAAAGGCATCTGTTAATGATAACAGGAAAGGTTCTCTATGGCTGATACATATGATTTGTGAACAAATCAGTAATAGATTCCAAAGCACCTTTGTAACCAAGTGATTTGATTAATGTGACCATTTCATCATGAGAAGGTGGTTCAACGAATTCTTGGTTATAAAGTCTAGGGAAATCTGGAGAACTTTACGAAAGACTTCTACACCAATCTTGCAGGTCTTGTTATCTAGCTTAAACTTGTAAGATAAAGAGTCCTTGACCTTTGAGATAGTGAACCAGAACTGATGCATGTAGATCTCAGGGACATCAACTATGATGGTGAATGCATTGTAGCAAGGAGAGAGTGGTATAGTGTCTAGAACAACTTGATAAGTGGCTTCTTTCTGAGGCTTGTTTGGATCAATCTTCATGTTGCACTTGCCAATCTTAACACGTTCCTCATGTGCAACCAAGGCTTTGTCAAGAGCGGCTTGTTGAGCAATGTGTTAAGGATATTAAACACCTTTTCGGGAGGTCTTGGTTGATCAAAATAAACTAGATGGATCATTGTGTAGTTTTAGTGAGAGAAAGTAGAGAGAGGGGATGAACACAAAAAGATGAAAGATTAGATTAAGGAAAAAAGAAAAATGAACATCCACCCCCTCATGGAGAGCCATGAGGGGTATTTATACAAAAAGAAAAAGCTAACTATTCCTAGTTAACATAAAAGACCCCTGCGTAACACGCAGTGTCCAAAACTAATCCAATTCACGTGTAAGACGCCAGCTTCACTAAAAGCGAGGCTAACATTCCTTCACACTTAATGACATTTTCGCCTCGCTTGACAAGCATATCCATTTTATATAGTTTAGATTTATTTGCTTAGTTTTATTATAGATTATTTTTAGTATAAAAACCAAAACCAAACAAAAGATAATCAAGCATCAAACGAAAAATATCGACGTAAATCTGAATTCAATTCTCGCCGTAGATACGACATCCGGAAGATTAACTATTATTTTTCCTAAAGTAATTCTTACATCCGACGGGAACTACTTATATATATATATATATATATATATATATATATATATATATATATATATATATATATATATATATATATATATATTATATTATATATATTTAAATATTACTTCGACACAGCTTTTGGTTTACCAATAAATTGCGCCGCTGCGGCGAGCTGTCTACGATTGTACCGTTGGTTTTGACGTTCGTGCTTGAGTCCTTTCTCTTTTGAAAGTTTATTTTCGTTTTTAAAAATATAAAAATACAAAAATATAATAAAAATAAAAACCAAAAATATTTTTATATTTTATATTTATATATTATATTAAAAATACCAAAAATATTTTCCTTTTATTTTCTTTATAAAAATAAAAAAAAATAAAAAAAAATAATCTTCTTTACCCTCTCAAGCGTTTAATTCTTATCTCTTTCTCTTCTCATATTGTTTAATTCTTCACGATGTTCTTTTCTTCCTCTCATTCCCATGATCCTCGGACCATAGAGGAAACCGACACCCTTCTTTATCATTCTGATGATTCTGTACCTGATTATGAAATATTTTGCTTTGATATTTAAGAGAAGAGTAGTGTACCACTTCTCATTCTGATCATTCTCTCCCGGACTACGAAGCATTCTGTTTTGATGTTGATCATATCGAAGAGAAGAGTAGTGGCAGTACCACTTCTCACTCTGATCTTTCTCTTCTTGAATATGAATCCTTTTACTTTGATCTTTCGATTAATCCTCTTCTTCCTGCCGATAGGAGTGATTCTCATCATGAGGAGTTCGCCGATGAACTCGCTCACATCATATCTCCACCGAAGTATGATCATTTTTACTTTGATCTTGAGGACGATCCAGGAGAGTTGACTAGACTTTTAAAGGAAAATATATCTGATACATCAACTAAGGATCTTACAATTCATGAGCTTAATGATTTTCTTCTCCTCTTATCCGATTGTGACTCCATTTTTTCTAGAGAATCTTTTGAGATCGAACTTTTAGTCTCACTTCCTTCAAAAAATAAAGACAAAATTTTCGATCTCGGAATATTCAATATTGATGGAGTTCACTCTATGATATTTCCTATTCTTCTATTGAATGAATTTTCTCCTATTTCATTTATCAGTGATCTTCTTCTCACTGATCCTTCTGAGATCGAAACTTTTCTATCATTTCCTTCTAGAAATGAAGACAAAGTTTTCGATCTTAACATTCTCCTTATTAATGGAGTTTTCTCTTTCACGAGCAAGTCTCCACATCTATTGATTGATAATTTCATGATCGATAAATGTCATATCTTAAGTGAAATTTCCTTGAAGATCGAGTCTTCCGTCAGTTTTCACCCCAAGGACAAAGGAATTCGGGGCGAGTCAAGCTAGTGACTCGTTAATAAACAAGCGCTTCTCGGGAAGCAACCCGTGTTTATCCTAGTAGTTATAATAATATCGTAGTTTAATAGTATTAATAAATAAGTGTGGGAGAGTGCTTCTCTCCATGTTGTGTTTTGTGGGTTCCCGTTTTTGCTTGCAGGTTTTCCTATAATCGTGAAGACCACCGTGCTTGTTTTCAATCCTCCAATCACTCGGTATCCGATCGATCTCATGGTTATATCTAGAGAAATTTTCTATCCTTATCATATATATATATATATATATATATATATATATATATATATATATATATATATATATATATTGTTTCCCCTTTCACACTTGGAATTTTTTGCATTTGCCTTTTTCGTTCCTAAATAAGGGGGTAAAACCCGACATTTTTAAACATTAAGGTCAATGTTCAGTTCTAAGTGTGGGGGGAGGGATTTCTATCGAAATGATCATACATGTGCCTGTCTTTTCCCCTCGCAACCTCGTTTTGACCAATATATTGTTTTATTTTATTAAAAAAATGATGATCAAAAAAATATAAAAATATAATAATATAAAAATGTGTAGAAATAAGGCCCGTAGGCTAGAACTAAGAAAATTTTGACTAGACCGAGTATTGCACTCTAGCTTTCCCTTTAGCTTTCGAGACTATGCGTTTGCAAAACTTAAAATTTTTGCAAAGAACGAAAAATGATAGAGTTAAATATAATTTAGATGCTAAGCGTGAAGTAGTTGGATCTCTTTAGAGCTCATAAAGGTTAATAATGGCTTTTTGCTCCCATCAGCTAAATAAATGAAATAAAATAATTTTCAATAAATAAAGTTGATTTGGTTTTTGCGATTCTTAGTTTTGATCCCTTCTTAGAGATTCTTTCTGATGAAAGTAAGGTACACATCGAGGTTTTGTTAGTGTTGTGGGGAAATAGGCTACCGATTTCTGATGGCTCGCTCCCGTTGTCTAGGTAGTTAAAAGACCACAGGACTTGAAATTTGGCTATAATAATAATAATGTAATAAACTGAAGCTGAAATAAGACCACTGTTTCCTGTCGGTTCGCTCCCGATGTTGCAGTCATTTAAAGGGTGGAAGTAATAATGATAATAATAATCCGAGACTGATAAAAGTTTTCTGTTTCTTGTCGGTTCGCTCCCGATGTTGCAGACTTCAAAAAGGTCAAGGAAATTACCGAGGTTGAAGCTAAATTTCGACTCCGGGGTTATCTAAATAAAGCCTCCGTCTCTGGACTCGTAGTTGAGTTGTTTCAGATGAAATAAAAAGGATAACCCCTAAATCATGCGAAATTAGAACCTCAATGTGGACCTTGTTCTCAACATATCGTCTCTTTAGGAAAGGATTTCAAACTAATTATGGTTTAAACCGGTCTCCTTTATAAAAAAATAAGGCCATAATCTATTAAACTAAGTGATCTCATTTCACATTATATTTTTTGAATAAAATCCTTAGAGGAAATTAGAAATAAGAGAGTGAAAAGTAGTTGCGCTTACACAATTAGCATTTATGAGTAGTGTTAGCATCTAATCTTATTTTTAGCTGTGATTTCGTTTTAAGCTTAGTTTGGGGATTGTGAAAATCAAGGATGACGAACTCCCGTTCTTTAAGCCTTTTAAAATTTTTTGTTAAATTTTATACTTAGTCTTTTATCTATTATTGAATAAGTGGTCAAAACGGGGCGTTTTCGAAACAAATGATTTTTAAACCCTTTTGATGGACCTTTTTTGTTCTTGTTTGATGTGAGGGGGTTATAAATTAAGGGGAGTTAAAATTATTTCTTTCCTAGCATGTATTATAAACATTGCGTGTGGGACCAGAATAGCTAAGTGTGGGGTAATTTGATGTGTGCTTAAACACACATCATTTTTACCCCGGAAAACACTATAAAATAGACTAAAAACCATAAAATATGTCAAATTATATTGCAAATATGCTTGGTATGTGTTTTATGTTCTACAGGTACAAAAGATTGAAAACGGAGCAAATACGATGACTTTCGGATAAGATTCGACGACGTTTACGCGTTTTTCGAGATCAAGACGAAGTCGGAAAAATGACCCGAGCATGCCATTGGAAAGAGCACGAGATTACGAGTCCGACGGTGTCTTCATCTCTTATTGGGCCGGCCCAACACCATTTATATGGGTCGGACCGACCCATACTTATTAAAGCCCAAGTGATACAACTCTTGATATAAGACTTGGCCCAGGAAGCACAAGCCCAAGTCTAAAGGATATAGAAGTGTGACTCGGCCCAGAAATTAAAGGGCTAATCTCGGCCCAGCTAAAATGGAAGCCCACTTCTGCTATGAATAAAAAGGAGACACATCATCAGATTAGATAGGAATAGAGTAGAAGTAGGTTAATTTAGAATTAGAATAGTTTAATTCCTTTATTGTATTTCATTAATTTCGGTTATGTAATAAATTTGGTTTGAAGTTTGGATGATCCGTTTTGCTTTGTTGAAATTTGATTCCGGATTGATGTTGTTTATGATTCGAACAGTTTGTATGATTACCCAGGTTAAGTGTTTTATTTAGATTGCTTATTCCTTCCTTGTTTTCTTACATGTCGCAGCTTATGAACAAAATAAGCTATGCTTATTTCGGTTGTCTGTCCAACCGTAGCTTATTTTACGAGGTTACAAGTAGATTTGGTTCGATTGGCTTTTTGGTTTTTAGCTTAGTTTCGAGCGTGTTGCTTAATTAGTTTGGATTTACCCTAAATAGTATAAAGGATCCTTTAGTTTTGGTTTATAATCCTTTCTCAGCTTATTTTATTTTTGTTCAAAACTTGTTGCTTATTGAGTTTTGTAGTTTCGTTTATGTTAAAAATCATTCTCGGCTTATTTCGATAGGATATAAAAGGGTAGTCCAGATAGCTTAAGATTATATCCGATTTGGTTAAGACTTTTTTCTGCTTATTTAGTTTGAGAATAGAATATGCGTTTGTGGTTCGGATTGTTTTAAATCTTTGAAATCGATTTAAATCTCAAAATAGCTTAGTGATTCTATCTTATTAATTTGTTTAGTATAATTTTTGTTTGGCTTATTGTTTGATGAAATCTTTTACACCTAAGGCGAGGAGCTTACAGGTTGTATAAGCTAGCTTATTGTTTAAGTTTAGAGCTTAATTAGAATTTACTAGCTTATTAGAGTATAAAGTTTAAACACTTTATCAACTAATTAAGTAAATAAAGTCTAATTGAGAAATAAACTTGGCATTTGGTTTAGTTTATATAATCGAGTGGTTTATTCGTATCGGTTTCATCATTCGGGTTCTACTTTCTTTTCCTTTTTCCCTAATTAGTAGTTTTAGTTTATTTAGCTTAATATGCTTTTTATTATTGTTATGATTATTATTGTTAGTTTAGTTGCCATGTTTAGCGAGTAGATTTATATATGCTTGTTAAGTGAGTAGCGACTAGTGAATTAAGTGTGGATCAAATAGAGATTTGTTGATTAATAATCGAGTTATTTAGATTTCTTATTTGATTATTTTGAAGGGCAAAATCCCGATAAATAATCAAACATCAAATCTAGTAATTAATATCTTGATAAAATATTGTTTTCAAAATAAACAAATGTTGTGAGAAAATAATGTTTTATAGGTATTAATTCATCAACATTGAATCGAGTAATTTTTACCAAAATAGAGGATTGTTTTCAATAAAAACCAACGTTGTGAGAAAACAGTTTTTTAAACGGGTACTAATTCTTTATTAACTCTTTCCTTCACACTTAATGACCTTTTCGCCTCGCTTGACAAGCATATCCATTTTATATAGTTTAGATTTGTTTGCTTAGTCTTATTATTGATTATTTTTAGTATAAAAACCAAAACCAAACAAAAGATAATCAAGCATCAAACGAAAAACATCGACGTAAATCTCAATTCAATTCTCGCCGTGGATACGACATCAGGAAGATTAATTATTACTTTTCCTAAAGTAATTCTTACATCCGACGGGAACTACTTATATATATTACTTCGACACGCTTGGACGTTTACCAATTACTCCTCATTAGAATGGTTTTTGGTCACAAACCATATAGTTCTCATGTGAGATATTGTAATTATGCAATATATACTAAATCCGTCACAATGCACAAAATAAGATGTTAAAGTTGATAATTCATTCAGGGGGAGAATGAGCAGCATGAAATTTGGAATGAATTATGAGAATACAAATGATGATCCTCACACTAATGAGTATGAACTTGAAGTTCAAGGGACAATATACATTCCAGATCTAGTAATTGCCAAACATGTTTAGTGACCCAAATAAAGTGACTAGATTATATACGTTGCTAGAGCTCCAATTACAACGTATGTCCCAACAATAAAACCAATAATTGGTAGTACGTTTATGGCACGTCTACAACGTGATAGACTAATCGATTCCAAATAAAAGACCTCGAATGAAGATATAAAATAGAGCAAGAAAGTTAAGATGGTTTGATCGAGGTAATAAAGACCCCATAACAGTCTCGAAAAGAGACACTAGACATGAAGGTAATTAAAAAACCCTAGGTACATGAAAAACTATGAGATCTCAATACATGATATAATGTAATGTCTAGTGAAATGTAGAATCGAAAAGAAATGAATCGACGTTGATAGCTATATATGATAAGGCACACGAAAATGATCATGTAAATAAATAATAGAGTGCTAAAAATGAATGTGAGGACCTTGGATTGATGAATAGCCATAATTCAATGATGCAAGTAACTAAGAATGATTGAAATCGCTTGTTATGAAATATGTGTTTGAGACTTAGAAGTCCATATACATAAATGTATAAATCTTAATGGATATGCATTGGTCTTTATGAGAAAGCGAAATTAAAGATACAAGTGATGGCACACATATATTTTCTCAAAGACTTGGAAATTATCATGTAGATATATGTTCACATGTGGTGGATCCAATAATGTATTTTAATATTGATTAAGTCTGGCAATGTGACAAATAATTGATTTGCGTCTAAAAGATAAATGAATATAGCTCATGTGATGTAGAGATTTTATTACTGGATATAAAATGCATGAAACATGCTGGTGAATTTTAATGCTTAAAGGTTATAAGAAAAGTTCTCGAGAACACTACTTGATTGTATTGAATTAATCATGTTTTGGGCATATGTGTAACAATCGCCTTGGTGAATATTTATTAAAGGAAGGACACGAAAAATGAATCTATTTGCCCATTCATTTTTATAAAAATATATGAACATTAATATTTTATAATTGTTGTGTATGTTGATGATTTGAATATTATCAGAACTTCATAAGAGGTTACAAAGGCAATTGCATGCTTAAAGAAAGAATTTGAGATGAAAGACCTTGAAAAAATATTTTTTGTTCTAGATTACAAATTGAACATCTAAAGCGGAATCCTCGTTCACCAAAATGCATACACAGATAAATTGTTAAAAAGATTTTATATAGATAAATACCATCTATTGAGCACCCCGATGGTTGTAAGGACCGTAAATGTTGAGCATGACTATTTTCAACCTATAAATGACGACGAGGAAATTCTTGGTCCAAAAGTACCTTATTTAAGTGCCATGGGGGCATTGTTATTTCTTTCGTGTCATACAAGACTCGATATATCATTTTCATTGAACTTATTGGCAAGATATAACTCGTGCCCAACAAGGAGACATTGAAATGAGGTGAAACAAATATTTAGCTATCTTTAAGGTACAAAAGACATGGTTTATATTATACTAACCCATCCGAAAGAAATCTAGTTGGTTTTTGTAACGCCCCGACCCGAAAGGGTAGAAGTATTACAAATATGGTGTGACATCAAAGGCATACATAATCATAACACAAGCATAAACAGCGGAAGTCTCAAATAAATAACCAAAGGAAAATAAGTCAACATGACTTAAGGTACATAAGTTCTTAAAGGACAGACATATCCAAACGAAATAACCGAAATAACGAATGTCTCGAAAAGTAACAAATCATATATCAAAACTAAGATCTCTAGGGTAAGTCCACACTCAGCACTCATAGCCTGAAAGCAACCCCAGCTCCTAGCTTAGATACCTGCCGCAGGAAAAGAAAGTGCGGCTGAGCTTACAAAGCCCAGTGAACAGATATATATAATTGAACACAAAAGATAACGGAAAACAAAGGATACGATACAAGGTACAAAGGATATCACAAGACATGATCAAAGGAATACAAATATAAGGTAAGACAAATCAGAAGTCAATTCATAGTGTAAGGTAAGATGAAATCAGAAAATCGAATCAAGTCCAATTACCAAGCCCAAACAAATCATATCATAGTAACCATGGAGTAGCGAGCTCCAAATGTGAAAGACGTGGATTGCACCCAAACATCAGTCACCAAATATCCAAATATCATAATGTCATAATCCATCGAATACAAAACAAATCTAGGATGCATCCATACGCCCCTTAAACAAATAATAATCTTCATAATGCGCATATAATATCAAATGGGGGACGGCGTGAGAAATCACTCACTCACACATGAGTCATGCCAAAGGTGCATCAATGACACGGCCATGTTACCTTCATGGCTAGGAAACAAATAGTGGCTTGGTTCTCAAACTGAAGGGTTCAAAGCAAAGTCATATCAAAGTTCATTTCAAAGGGATCATAGCAAAGGTTCAATGCCAAAGGTTCAAATATCAAAGGTTCAAATATCAAAGGTAGCATAGCAGGGTTCAAATAGAACATAATAACAGATCATATAAGAGAACCAAGATAAAAGGCTCAGAGCAAATGTAGCAAATCACATAAGTAATCAAAGATAGAGAGGAATATGTCATGAGAAACCTTAACGATAAGGTCAGAATATCTGTACCTTATTCCGAAGCAAAGCAAAATCAAAGAAACACCACAGGATCTTTTTCACTCATGACCTACAGAAGAGTGGCGACATTATTATTCAAAAGGTCCGTTCAAGTGATAACCAAGCAGACTTATTCACCAAGGCACTTCCTACTACAACACTTTTAAGAAGCTCGTTCACGGTACTGGAATGCGAAGACTCAATGAACTTAAGTGATCTAGTCATCAGAGGGAGAATATACATTAGAGAGAGAATATACGCGTTGCACTCTTTTTTTATTAGCTTTGGTTTTGTCCCACAGGGTTTTCCAAGCAATGTTTTTAACGAGGCAACATATCTAAGCGTATGAGAACCAGTAATGGATAGCCAAGAGGGAGTGTTATGAAGAATTAATAGATGTGGCTATCCAAATACCTTAACTCCCATAACATATCATCTTATGTATTTCTCTATTAATGATTGTACTAAATATACTTATTATGTGAGCCCTATAAATTGAGGGTTCATCTTGTAGTTTACAACATCAATGAAATGCACTCCACAATCTCTCTTCTCTTTTAAGTTCTAAACTTATATTTGTTGGTTAATCATTATTTCAAAACATCAAAATCTTTTTATAATGGAAAGACTTTTAACAAAGTCTTATTACACTACTCTTAGCATCATTAAATAACAACACAAAAAAACTATAAAAGCTTGATAAGAAGACTTGAAGAATACCAAATCTTTTAATAAGAGTTATTCATAAGTCTTTCTCCTCGATGCTAAAAATCTACCACCTTCGTTCTTAAATAAATGTCAAATTTAACTTTTCAGAGTCAAACTGATTCAACTTTAGCTTTAATTTTTTCTTGTATGTTACATAATACTTAATGTAACATATATGAATGGATTGAGTTTTAAACGTATTATAATTGGTATAATTTTTATCATCTATACTTCTATACTACATATAAAGGAAATTCCACCTATTCTTGAATTTTCAACTTTTATTTTAGGAAATGTTGAAAAACTTTAAAAATAATAATTTCGGTAGGAAAAGGAAGGTGGGTTACCGGTGTTGAAAAAAATTAAAAATTGAAGGTCTTTAATAATTTCGGTAAGAAAAGGAAAGTGGGTTACCGGTTCGACCACCAAGTCAACCCGGTCTCTAATCGACCCGGTCGAGTCACCGGTTCAACCCGGTCTTCCACAAAAATAAAATTTATATATATTTAGAATGATAAAAAAGTGTATATATATCGAAAACCGGGTTGACCCGGGTCACTTCAAACTCGCGTGGGTGTAATCGGATTTCAAAAATATAAAAAACGGTTTAATTTGACCTATTTTTTCGACTAGAACCGGTTGAACCGGCTGGGTCGAACCGGGTTTCAAAACATTATGTTTAATCTCTAAACCATCAAACTTTTATTATTTTTCGTTTATAACCCATAAACGTTTTTTTATCATTAAAACTATTTACCGCTAGGAATTTCCAGCGCTATGCGCGAGTATTCGTCTAGTTATATTAAATCGATAAATAATTAGGCCGAGTCTTAGGGAGTTTCAAACACAAATTCAGATTTTTAATTTTTACTAAAATTATTTGGATATTATCCTTAATTTAAATGATTTATTTTTAATGTATACTTACTTAAATATATATAATTTCGGCTAAAATACATAAATATAAGTAATAATTATTTTTCTTGCATAATATAAGATATTTTAATCTTACCAGAAAATCTCAAAATTGTCATATTTAAGTATTTTCATAATTTCTATAATTGAAAAAATGAAATTTATGCATGCTATTTATGAAATTTTCTCGCATTAGGGTAATTTTGTAATATTTACACTTGTTGAGATTTTTAGGTTTTACAATTGTTGTCTTTAATAAATACTATGGTTTTCGCTTTTTTTCTCGTCTTTTAAGCTTTAATGTTTCAGTTAAACATATAGAGTTTATTAAAATTTAGAAAACTCATGATATCAATGTGAGTCACACGTTTCCAAAATCCAAAATTTGACCACCAACATAAAGTATTCATACCTTATAAAATGATTCTCAAGCAACCAGTACAACAAAAAAGTAATACCATCATCACACTTCCAACATAAATAAGTAAAGAATCAACAATCTAAACACCAAATCAAAACAAGAAACAATAACAGAAACATCTAAACACACCATTTTCATTCATACACAAACCCATGCAGATACTAACAGCTACATACTTATACATAAAGACACTAACATAGCAAAACCATTACAGACATCTAACATAACCTATATATCATAACAAAGTAGGATTACCATACATAAGACCACATTAAAATGCATCCTCCTACAAAAGATACAACAAAGGATACTAAACCAACCCAAAATCCCTTAAACAACACCTACAACAAAGACCTTAAAAAAAAAAAAAGATTAAGTCCACCACACATCACCCCTACGCTGTGTAAGATAAACCTAAGGCATTCCACGCGCATCTAACCTTTGTTCCTTCATGCATCAACTGCGAACGGGTATACATCTCCACGTCAATACAGTTGTATTGGCACCAGTACAACCTCAACCGTTTCAACAACATCTTCACAATCACCAAGAGCCTTAAGTTCCCCAATATACTCTTCCCTCCTCCGCATAGCAACCTTCAACCCACAAGCCTTAGCCTTATACTCCCTCACCCTAGCAACATCTTCACTAACTTCCTGATTAAACAAAACCAATAAGCGATCTTTATCAACCAATTGAAAAGATTCATGAACAACTTCCTCCAACGACGAATTTGGAAAGTTAGCCATGGATGAACAATAACCAACTTAGAATGTTAAAAGAAATCGATACAATCTATGAAAACATTAGAAAGTTTAAATAGAGGCAAAACACACTATGGACTCATAGGACACATACACTTTGGGCTTAACAAAAACAAACAACACACTATTGAAATAAAAATGACTTTGGGCTAAACAGATCCTATACACAAACAACATTGGCCCAACTAAATTCTAGCAACAATTGGTATACAATACACACAACACTAACAAAAAACAACAAAATAAATTGTCATTTACACATACAAAGTTTAACTAATTCTTTATTTCTAACGATTTATCCAAACAACAAAAAAAAACTAAACATATAAACAACAACCCCCGCGGCGAAGCGCGGGTACAAAAAACTTGTTATAAAATACATATGTTAGTATTTTATAATGTTATATATAAATTTTTTTTGTTATTAATTAACCACATTTAAACTAAAATGGTGGAGTAAGACAAATAAATGACTAGTGAAAGCGATTAATTATGTTTACTATTCCTACTTCCACTCATCCTATTATACTTTTCTTTTCTCTAAACCTTTATTTTTTAAGTGTGAAAGATAAATCCTAAACCTAAATTATCTAACCAAACAACTTCTACTTATCTTGTGTTTAAACTTGTCCCGTTATTTGTGTTTTGAATAATTCATTTTATAGTCCTTTGACTTATTTAACTTTTGTTAGTTTATTCAGATTTGTACCATGTTTACTGGTGATAGATTTTGTTGAGAATTATGGTGATTTATGGTTTATTGTGATTAATAATCCCTTTTTGGAAGGTATTATTATATTATTTGTATTCCATGGTGGTTTGACTGACCCGTGAATTTAGAGTGAGAATGCCAAACAAAAAAAGAGTCTACACGAGTCCCGTTTAATGTCCAAATGAAGTTTTTTGAAGGGTTTAAAGGAAAATTATGTCATGTAAATACTCTAGGTTAATGGAAAAAGTGTAATTTTAAATGATAGAAATGCTAATTAACTTGGGTAAAAATTTTACGGTTTAGTTTTACTAACTGATTTAAGTGATCCGAACAGAAAAAAAGACCTGAACCCACCTAGGAAGTCTAAGTTGAGACGCGTAGGCCAAAGGGAACGAGAATGCTAAGATTTTGAGCTCTAATGTCCACGTCCTTGGTAACCATTATATTCCTATAACATAACATTTCCATTCAATATCCATTTCATTATCAAAAAAACCACACATAAGTTGTGTGTGGTGTGTGTGTGTGTGCAGTTCGTCACCATCTGTACCACGCATAGACCACTATATATTTTCCAACTTTGATCAAGAACGTGATATTTCGGGTTGATACGAGTATTTGGGTATTCATTTAAACAACGTTTGGGTTGTCCGGTTCGTGTCAAAATCTACATTTTTGAAGATTTTCTTGTAAATTTTCAAATTTAAATTTTGTTGTCCTTTTGGTTTATCTTGATGTATAGAATGTTAGTTGTACAAGTTGATCGTTGTAAAAATCGATTTTTGGAAACGAAACGAATAAAAAAAAATGGTGTTTGGTTCGTCGGATATAAAGAGGAAAAAGGAGTTTTTGTAGTTTTGATGTTATGGTCGTTGATGGTTTGAATAACATTATGTTCTGAGATGCTTATTTTTTAAAAGTATGCTTGTATAGCTTATTCGGGCTTATTTTAAGCTATTTCTTGGCTTATTTTGGGCTTAAATGCCACGTCACCTTTCCAAAAATCATTAGGAAAGTGATTTTGACTATTTTTGTTGTTATGGCGTATGTTTGGACTTATTTTTTGGGCTTATGGAAGTAACCCAAATGCGATTCGTAGCCTTCTAGCTTATTTTTCAAGCTTTAACATAACGGTAGTTTGGAGCTTATGGACTCACAGGCCAATAAGTCTAATAAGTCGCGTGGCTTAATGGAAGGGCTTATTGTGTTTACGGATTATTTTTTTACTTATTATAAATCTTATTATGTAAATGACCTGGTTGGAACTTGGATCGTATTGTTGACTTTATAAATAACTAAAGGACCCTTATAGGGCCTTAAAGCCCAGTAAACATATTAGTCGTTAAAAAGTACTGACTGAATTTTGAAAGTGAAAATGTATTTAGGAAGTGATATTGAACGATATTTTGAGAAAAACTTTTTTAAGTAAACGTTAAAGAATGAGATTTTGAATTTTAAACCGAAAAGTGTCGAATTTCTGAAAAGTTTGAAAATAAGGTTTAAAAACCTTGGAAAAACGTTAATATGAGGTACGGGTCATAGTCGAAATTTCAGTAAAAAGTTTATACTTAGAAATTTACCAAAAGACATGATTTGAATTTTTACATAAAAAAATATATTTAATTATTTAAATAAATTCACTAAAATACAAAAAAATAATTTTCTAGAAACTTCTCGATAATATGTTAACTATTGAGTAAACGTTTCCTTTCAACTCTAAAATATGAATATTTTCTCGGTGACTAAGTTACCGAATGTGACTACCGAGATATATTTATAATTATTAATTATAAATATTTACGTATATTACTTATCTATTTCTCTAAAATATTATAAGTATGTATTATTGAGTAATGAATTAATACGACTGTTGAGAATAGTGTCGTCAACCATCACAATAACCACAAATTGTTTAATGATAAATTGTACAACCGCTAAACTCTATGCATCAAACGTGAAGATTGTTTTGGAAATGGATGATTAAATTGGACATTAATTGACTAGGTCGTGTGCGGCGTCCGTTGCTTTTGTTGGTGATTGAGATTTTTGTTGCAAAGCCATGCTGAGAGTGAGTTCTCAAGCCCCATTTTTTACTGTCCTTTTTCGTGGGGAATGTTTTGAATTGAACTGTGTGAAATGTGGTTTTGTTTTTTGGACAAGATATGTGCTTATGACTGCTATGTGAATATTATGTGTTGTATGATTGTTTAGATCGAAGGGGTACGCCTATCCCAGTAACTATGTGGTTAATGGAGCGGCTAGGTACGCCTACCCTGGTATGTGTGAGGTCCTGCCCTAATCTAGTGCTCCAGCTGGTAGGCCCTTTAGGTGCGTAAGTGACATATAGTGATCGACTAGCAGGATTGCTAGGTCGTGTTACATGATTAGCGGGGATGCTAAGTCATGGGTTGTTTGCATATATTCACAGTCATATTGCATTATTGTCCATTGTTTTGAAATATTGGCACAACTTTTGGGTTTAAGGTCAAACCTACGAGCTCACCAACATTATTGTTGACGTTTTCGAGTATCATTTTCAGGTGAAGTGAAAGAGGAATAAGTTGGTGTTATGTGATAGCAGACTTAGAAGTATCCTGTGTGGATTTTTCATGTGAAGTCTTGCTTGTTTATTTTATTTGGTTTTAGTATTTAAAAGATTTTGGATTAAGTTTAGACTTGGACCCCGATGTGGACTTTTGAAATTGTAAGAGGTTATGGATTTGATTGTGATTTGGGACATCACTCGAGGTTGTTCGAGGTTGATGGTCTTCGTAACACTTGAAGTTTATGCATTGTAGTTTTCTCTATATTGTATCTTATGTTATGATTGATCACTATGTTGAACTCCTGAGTTTCCGCCTTTGTCGGGGTGTGACAGTCTTGAGTCCTTTTTGTGTAAATAGTTGATCTTTTGTCTTGTGAAATATATAGTGATCTATAGACTTTAGGCTTGAGCTTGTTTCTTTAAACTTGTCTTTGTATGTGTTCTTGAATTCTTGAGACGTCCAAAACATCCTAATCTCTTATCATCAACTTATAAACTTTACCCATCTTGTGAACTTGTGACAATTGGACCAACATGCTCATACCTTTCTTGTTCTTTGAAAGCTTTTATTGTCATCTTTCTTGAAGTATTTAACTTTAACACTTCGTCGCTTCAAGAAAGACGTACGGTATCAGAGTAGCGGAAGTCTTGAAACATGTACTTGAGCTTTCAAAATGTCTTTATAAATGTCGGTCGAGTATGAGCATGTAGCTCTGAATCTTTGAGGCTGCTAGAACCAGGTACCTTCACCTCCATCTTTAAGTACATGCATTAAAACAGTTAGTAATAAAGTGAGGGGACGAATATGGCTTTGTCATTCGCCCGTGTTTGGTTGGAGTAACCTTCGAATCCGTGAGGATCGACCTGTGATCAGGTAGATTCAATTTAATAAAAATATCCTTGACAGGATTTCCAACTGAAGTATCAAATCTTTCTAACACATATGTATTAGATTCATCAAACTCAGCATGTTCTCATTATCAGAACGTCTCAAAGCAGACAGCACGATAAGAGTGAACCGGTGATTTACTGTCTCAACGATTGAATAGAAAAATCAATTTGAAAAATCACTCGACGATGTCACATTGCAGAATAGTGGTTTTGTGACACATCGAGAGTGTTAATCATTTAAAAAATTCATATCAACTGTCAATTTAGTGTACTGGAACAAGTTTGAATTCTGTTAGAGATGTCACACGCCGTATAGGCAGATCACGAGGCGTAACTTCATAGATATCATCACAACACAATGTGTTAATAAATAGAAGAACTAATGAAGTAATTGCTAAAAAAGGAACAATGTAGTCATGACAATACCCAACACTAAGATAAAGGAGTCTTGTATTACCGATAGCAAAGTCATAATACAAGGGAACAAACTCCAAAAGTCTATAAAATCAAATAACAACCAAGTATCAAAACATTCAAATGAGAATAAAATAAATCTCTAAAGAGAATGATACGCGTGAAAGCCTACGTCTCACTGCCAATCTTCCTAAACTTCAACATTCCTTCAAGATGTTACTAATAAGATGATGCTTAAAACGTCAACACAAAGGTTGGTGAGAGTCATAGGTTTACGACACACAATCCAACTTTAAAATAAATTACCGTGATTAATAAAACATGGCAGGACAATTATTTCACATCATACAAGCTAGCATGCAAATGTAACCAAAACTAGCATGGGAACGGAACATGTCCCTCGATCCAACAAATATCAACAATTGGGTAGGAACGTTACCCCTGATCAATTAAAACCGTCACTTCACATGGGTGGGAACGTTATCCTCGATCCCGATATCACAACAAATGGGTAGGAACGTTACCCCCGATCCAGATACACATAAGCATTTAGCACGTAACATACAATAACCAAGTAAAGTCCATACGCTTTCAAAATAAAGACACATAATCACAGTAATTAGAACATTTCAAATCCATTTTCATCATTCCCATCCCAATTTAAAAATGATGTGAAAAGAGGGACTATGAAACTCACTTGATGCACAAACAGCTTTCAAACAATATCAACACAAGCTACACAATACAAACACAAACGTGTTACACGTGACCAAGCTAAAATCTCAAGTCCATGTAACAATCATATAATGCATGTCTATGGTGATTAATTATCCCCATGGGTTACCCCGACACCATGCCCAACTTTTACCACTTCATTTACTTATAATTCTAGTGATCTACATTTTATTCAGAAATTGCAGATTTTTGGTATGCACTTTACTAACTTAAAATACCTTAATTTGTT
This sequence comes from Tanacetum coccineum, assembly GCA_026074375.1. Lineage (NCBI taxonomy): Eukaryota > Viridiplantae > Streptophyta > Magnoliopsida > Asterales > Asteraceae > Tanacetum > Tanacetum coccineum. The sequence goes on along the minus strand of BQNB010046030.1, from coordinate 14,571 downwards.
GACCTTTTATAAATTATACCAGAAATCACCTAAGTTCATTTATGAGTTTACAACTACCTTGTGATTTCCTAAATACCCATGTAATGTGCAACTATTCCCAAATAAATCAAACTCAAAAAACTATTACCACTTTGGATCCTGATTGCACACTAATTTGTATGGCACTCAGTTAACCATATTAGGCAAACTAATTAGAGGCTAAGTTTCTCAGGGAAGTTAACTAAAAACATATAGGAACTTAACTTTTTTTGTTTGGCTAACCTTAATTCTCGAAGTTTAATAGGGGTTTTACCTCTCTAATTCTGACCTAAATCTGACCCGTATTTATAGTTTTGACAAGTTTTCTTGCAATGACCATTTGTCTAATCTTCAAACCTCAAACTCGATCGTGGTGGACTTTTTGAAAGTAGGGACTCTCTGAAATCATTTAGGCACTAGAAACACCTTAAAACACATTACCATCATGGAGATATCATCAGTTAAACACAACCTTAAAATCTACTAAACCCTAATTTACAAATTAAAGCGATCTAAGCCTAACCGTTTACACCAATATGATTCTAATCAAGCCCTAAACGTACTAGTATGATTATAACATCATTAATTACAAAAGTTTATACCTTAATGATCCATCATATTATTTGTTACATGATTTAAAAAGAATAACAAGAAGAAAGATTAATGTTCATACCTAAAACCTTGCTAAATCTTTCATAATTCACCACCTAGTTCTTGATCCAAAGAAAATTTTTATCTTCTTAGGGTTTTGGGGAGGAAATCGTACGGCACCAAGGAAGAGGGGAAAAGAATGGGCCAAATTTGGGTTTAGGGTTTTCTCTATATCTTAAACAAGTCCTAGTCTAGCCCAAATTGTGATTATAAAAAAATTTATTTTCCTTAACCATAACCGGCCCCCTTATATTTTTTTTAATAATTAATTATATCATTATCTACATTACTTTAATTTTCTACAAAAACCTAGGTAAATTTGGTAAACCTTTTGCATGAAAAACCAAATACTAACTTTCTATTTATAACTTTCATTTCCAAAAATACTTTCTATATTTAGAAAGTTCATTACGAATTCTCAAATTTCACTAACCTAATTCACTTCCAATATGACAATTGTACACAATAATCCAACACATAATTATCCACAAATTGACGTAGCAATTACATGCAACACATCACTCATTTCCATTGTCACTACACGTAAACAAAAATGGAAATTAATCCTCAATATCTCAAACCCATTCTAAAATGAGATGATCACGCTCTCAGAATGATAAACATGGACACAGATAAGGTCACATAGATCACAAATATAGCATGTATAAACACTTAGCCAACTCTAAAGGTATGACTAACATGCTCAATTCACGGGTGTCACATTCTCCCCTCCTTAGGGAAATTTCGTCCCAAAATTTATTTGATTCTACTGCTAATAAATTTTGCTTACCCAAACAAAGATATAAATAGCAGCATATAACAACTATAAACGAAGACAAGCATCCAACCTTCATGAACCTCGCCCGTCCTTGAGGAAACTCGTCAAAACCTCAAGTTGTGTAACAATTTGATTCATAACCTAATCTCGCAACTCATCAAACAAGAACTGTCTTGATATTAAATTATGAGTTGTTACAAAGCTCAACGTTTTTGAAGAATCGGCTCAACTTCGTGTTTATTCAAATTATAACTTTAACCAAACCATATAAGAACATTAAAAGGTATACTAAAGTCTTACAGAAATCTTATGTACCCAACATTAACTAGTGCTTCCATCGATAACTTGTTTGAACAAGTGTGGATACTTAGTTTTCATTAAATCCTCAAGACCTCATGTCATGTTCCAACGGACTTCAACTATCAAAATACTACTACGCTTCAAACTTTTTAATCTCACGATCGATAATCTCACAGGTTCTTCAACAAAACGAAGAGTTTTTTGTATCTTAATTTCTTCTAAAGGCACATGCATATTTACATCCGTCTAATACTCCTTTAAATTTGAAACACATCAAATACACTACTAAATTTATTAAGACAGTCTTAATCAATAGGCCATAGAACCGATCCTTTTAATGATCTCAAATGGTCCCACATATCTGGGTGCTAACATGTCTTTCTTTCCAAAATGCACTACATCTTTCCAAGACGACACTTCCAATATCACTTTATCCCCAACTTCAACTATAAATGTTTACGCCTATTGCCAACATAACTCTTTTGGCAGTCTCTAGCCGCTTGAGCTTTTCTTTAATCAATATCACCTTATTAGTTGTCTCTTGTACCAATTCTTGTCCAATCGACCAAATTTCTCCAATTTCAGCCCAAAGAATCGGTGACCTATACTTCCTTCCATACAACGCTTCAAAGGGAGCACATCAAACACCCGAATGATAACTATTATTATAGAAAACTCAGTTAAGGGTAGATGAGTATCCTAACTACCACCAAAAATCAATCACACACGCTCTTAACATATCCTTCAAAGTCTGAATGGTACGCTCACTTTTTTTGTCTGTTTGAGGATGATAAGTCTTACACATGACTAGCCGTGTTCCCAATGCCTTCTGCAATGTCTACCAAAACCGCGAGGTAAATCTTCTACCACGATCTAAGATGGTCGACACATGCAATCCATGCATTGCTACTATCTCATTAATATATAGCCTTGCTAACCTCCTCATCTTAAAATCTTCACGTATAAACAGAAAGATAGGTTGACTTAGTTAGTCTATCGACTATCACCTAAATCGTATTATATCTACCACTTGACCTCGGCAACCTAGTGTTAAAATCCATGGTGGTTTTTTTGTCCTATTTCCACTCAGATATCTCTGGTTGACGAAGTAAACCTGATGGTCTCTTAATATTCAGCCTTCACCTTTGAGCAAGTCAAAACACTTAATAAAATATGTAGTTATATCCTTATTCATACTTGGTCACCAATACATGTTTCCAAATCTTAAGAGTAAAACTGCACCCAACTCTAAACCATGCGTGGTATAGTTCTTCTCGTGAATCTTTAATTGCCGCGAGGCATACATAATCACTTTATCTCTTTGTAGAAACACACATCCTAATCCTTGATTTTGACACATCATAGTAACTACAAATCTTCGGATCCATTAGGCGATGACAATTTTGGCGCATTACACAAATTGTCTTTCAAAATATGAAAAGCTTCCTTTTGTTCCACGCCCCACTAGTACTTTCGATTCTTCTGCCTTAGCGAAGTAAAGGGTTTAGTAATCTTGGAAAAATTCGTGAAAGAAAACATCGATTGGTAACCTGCCAATTCATAAATGACCGTATCTCTGTCGGTTTCTTAGGATCTTTTTCCAATTCATTGTTGCTTCAATCTTGCTTGGGTCCACATGAATATCAATGCTATTAACAACATGCCTGAGGAAATGTTCTCCTTGTAGCTAAAATTCACACTTATAAAACTTGACAACAACTTCTCCTCCTTCTGCAACTCCAAATCTAACTTTAAATACTCGAGTAGATCATAATGTCAGCAATGAACGCAATGGACAACTTATCTAGATACGACTTGCACACCTGATTCATTAAGTCTATGAAAACCGCTGGTGTGTTGGTTAACCCAAAATGCATAACCATAAATTAAAGTATTCATACCGCGTCCTAAATGCAGTCTTTTGAAGATCTGCTTCTTGCACTCTCAGCTGATGATAACCAGAACGAATACCTATATTAGAAAAAGTACGCAAATCTCTCAATTCTCTCTAACAATTCTTATTTTTTTCTATTATAACTTTATCAATACTTTACGCTATTAACAACTCATATACATCACATATTCAAATAATGTCCAGTCTTAGAACGCTGAACCACGTGTGTGACCATGCTCGCCGAAGTTAGTGTGTACTCAGTCTAGTCTGGTAGTGTAAGATCACGCTAGTCCGATACGTGTGGGAGCGCTACCTCAACAAAAGGTTGTAGAGCGAACTCACAGTACAGCACATGATTGATCAAGAGGAATTGGAAGAAGAACTTGATCCGCACTGCTCTCTCATATGCCAGTAGGACATCCGGTAATAAGAAAGTATCCTCAACGCGCCACTCAGATGATGTGTGTGTGTGATCTGCACCTCTCTGACGAGTAGTAGAGTGCTGTGTGTAGGATGAAGAGAGGGTCAATAATGGCGACCTTGCAATGAAGATTGCCGTACACCCCCCGATCGAGCGCTCCTGGTGCTCCCTCCGTAGCTGTCCTGTTATTCGGCCCTAGATGAGATAGAGAGACAGCATCGACAGTGTATGTGTTCTCCTGAGTCGTTTGCGGCTCGCGAAGATTAATATAATATATGCACAAGATGTGAAGAGAGTGCTGAAAGCTGAAACATATGTAGACGCGCGTAAGTGATAGGATGCGTGACTGTGTTGAGCTCGAAGAAGGAGCGCTAGGATTCTGAAGAGAAGTGGGTTGTTGTGGTGTTAGTGAAGAAGATCATGTTGAGAAGCGCTCTCGTAGAATCAGAGTGTATGCTAGTTGTAGTTATAAGAGAGATTGTATAGCGTGAAGGTAGGTGATCGTGAAGTCACGTATCGCGTTTCTAGAGTTAGTGTTTATTTTTTTTAAGAGGAAATCAAGGATAGTTAAGTAAATGGATTGAAGATGAAGTGTTTGAGTATGTGAGAGAGCCTCTAATATCGAATCGCGAGTAGCATTGCTCACTCATGTGTGTTCTATTAGAATAAATAATATATGTATCTAACTCTAGATAGAAGCCCGAATACAGATATTTGTAAGAGGCGTTGCAATGGTTTGAGTGTGTGTGTGCTGATCTAGCGTGTGTTTGTCTATAGCTCGGGGCCGGATGCATTATTTCTACGATTTGTGTGTTATATAGAAGGAATAATGTGGAGTATCGAATGAAGAGAGGCTGTGACTTGCTCGGCCGCTTGTCGAAGAGAATGTGTTTGATCAGGAACTAGGTGTGTTGTACTCTCGCTGTATCAGACATCGAGTGATCAGAGATTTACTGTCGTGCGATACTATGAGTGTGTGGCTTAGAGCTCTCGTCTCGTCTGTTGTGTTGTTTGAGAGTCTCATGTATGTGTGAGAGCGCTCTCAAGAAACGCTATGAGAGGAGGAGATCATGTGGTGAAGATAACGCAAGAGGGAAGTGCTAAAGGCACCGTGAAGCTCTTGCATGGAGCAGAATCTTGTGTGATGTGTATTTTAGGGAGCTAGTCTATAGAATATCGATAGACAGTGCGCGGAGAGTGGTCATGTGTTAGACAGAATAATGTGAAACGAACATGCACAGAGAAACTCATACGAAAGTTTACAACTAGAGAAAACGTAAAGACTCATCCGTGCTCACGATCACAAGAACAACCGTTGAAAAGTAGTCGGTACTAACATGCCACAACATGTTACGAAAACCAAAGGATATATAAAGAACAGAGTAATGATCCGCACTAATATGTTAGGAACAATTAGTGCTTAAAAGAAAACTTTGATACTCATACGAGTAATCATTGCAACAAAGAACCAATGAAACGCACCAATATCCAAAGAAGTAGATCCGAACAACCAATATTTATCAAGACGCCAAATAGAAAAATAGGACATCCGTACTAACATGGTATGAGCAAGGGATGCTAAACTTAGAGTTAGGAATCCAAACGAAATATTGAGCAAACGAACAAACCCAACAATCATAATAGCAGCAATAATCATATTCGGGGTATCACAAACGTTAAAGTAGGAAGGGAAACTTTACTATCTACGCAACTGGCCTAACCATATCGCTATTTGTTAAGAGAAGAATTCTGCTAATATATACCATGCTTATCATTAAACATACAATAACAATATTTTTACACTATCTCATAACAAACAACCACCGATCTATGAACATCATGGTCACAAGTCCACGGTGTGTGATTGCCTTTATAAAATTATGTGGCAACATAATTATAATTTCATCCTTTCACACGTATACTTACTTCTAAGACTACACCTCTTAATGATAACGCACGTATAAACACATATACCACATTGCACATCTTAAACCACTCCCCTATAACACAAAAAGGATGCTCCTCCAAAGCTCCCCCTCTCGCTCCCACCGCGCTCTTATATAAAGATAAAAGACTCTCGACATGTGTGTGTGTGACAAAAAAGTGTCGCACGCTCACATCGTAGAACATATGATATTTATGAAAGAAATAATCAATAGCAACGTGATAAGGTAAAGACGAAATAAACTTATGCTGGGCCTCGGTTGGGTTTGACTTTGCCTTCGCAAGAGTCACCCGACTCTGCAGGTCCATGCCTACTACGAGCATTCGACAAGCAATCAACTACCCTATCTCCTTTAGTTCCATAAGTGGCTCCTTCTCAATTGACTCCTCTTTTGGATCTCTATAACGCTTAAGTCCAATTGGGAAAATGGTTCCCTAACGAAACTTCTTACGGATAGGGGGAGACGTAGTTATAAATAGTAAGGAAGTAATATATACAATATTAGATAATAGTAGACAAAAGAACTAAATAAAAGCTATACAACTAGGGGGAAAGCATAATAGTTATAATACTAAACACACAAGCCCTAAAATGCATCTATATGAAGGACTCATAGGTTATAGTATAGGCTCAACCACTTACTTCTCTATAAACAAAGGCTCTGATACCAATCTGTCATACCCTGTCAAGACTGAAACACGAGGCGTAACATCATGGATATTATCACAACACAATGGTGTCAACAATAGAGGGAACTAAATGAAGTAAATGCTAAAAAAGGGACACAATGTGTCATGACAATACCCAACACAAGATAAATGAGTCTTGTATTACGATAGCAAAGTCATACCACAAGGAAACATACTCCAAAAGTCTAAACAATCAAATAACAACCAAGTATCAAACAATTCAAATGACATAAATAAAGTCTCTATGAGAATGACTCTGCATGCAAGCCTACGGTCTCACTAGCCACTCTTCCTAACTTCAACATCCTCAAGATGGTTACATGAAAATGATGCTTAAAACGTCAACACAAAGGTTGGTGAGAGTCATAGGATTAAGACACACAATCCACTTTAAAATAAATTCTGTGATTTAAGCTCTCTCTCATCAGGATCTCCCGTGTGTGTATGTGTGTGTCCCCGTGTGTGTGTGATAGAGAGATAGAGAGATAGAGAGAGAAAATGTAAACCAAAACAAGCATGAGAACGGAATGTGTCCCTCGATCCAACAAATATCAACAATTGGGTAGGAACGTTACCCCCAATCCATTAAAACTGTTACTTCATATGGGTAGGAACGTTACCCTCGATCTTGATATCACAACAAATAGGTAGGAACGTTACCCCCGATCCAGATACACATAAGCATTTAGCACGTAACATAATAGCCAAGTAAAGTCCATACACTTTCAAAATAAAGACACATAATCACAATAATTAGAACATTTCAAATCCATTTGCATCATTTCCATCCTAATTTAAAAACGATGTGAAAAGAGGGACTATGAAACTCACCTGATGCACAAGCAGCTTCCAAACAATATCAACACAAGCTACACAATACAAACACAAACGTGTTACACACGACCAAGCTAAAAGCTCAAGTCCATGTAACAATCATATGATGGATGTCTATGGTGATTAATTATCTCTATGGGTTACCCCGACACCATGCCCAACTTCAACCACTTCATTTACTTATAATTCTAGTGATCTACATTTTATTCAGAAATGCAAAATTTTAATGTATCTTTACTAACTTAAAAACCTTACTTGATGACCTTCATAAATTATACCAAAAATCACCTAAGTTCATTTATGCGTTTACTAACTACATTGTGATTCCTAAGTACCCATTACATGTGCAACTATCCCAAATAAAATCAAACTTCAAAACTGTCCCAATTCGGATCTGATTACACACTAAAATGTATGGCCCTCATTACCATACTTAGGCAACTAATTAGAGGCTAATTTTCTCAGAGAGTTAATAGACATATAGACTTTAAACTCTGTTTTTGGCGAACTTAATTCGAAATTTTAATTAGGGATTTTTACTCTTTAATTCGGACCTAATCTTGAACCGTATTTTACTGTTTTGACAACTTTTATTGCATGACCCATTTAACTAACTTCCAAAACTCAAAATCATTTGAGGCCAGACTTTTTGAAAAGTAGACTCTCTAAACTACAATTTAGGCACTCGAAACAGCCTTAAAATCTGCCAAACCCTAATTCACAAATTAACGCGATCTAAGCCTAACCGTTTACACCAATATGATCCTAATCAAGACTTAAACGCACTAGTATGATTATAACATCATACAGAAGTTTTAAACCCTAATGATCCATCATATTATTTGTTACACCGATTTAAAAAGATGAGCTAGAAGGAAGATTAATGTTCATACCTAAAACCTTGCTAAATCTTTCACAATTCACCACCTAATTCTTGATCCAAAGAAATTTTTTATCTTCTTAGGGTTTTAGGGAGGAAATCCTACTACACCAAGGAAGAGGGGAAAAAGAATGGGCCAAATTTGGGTTTAGGGTTTTCTCTATATCCTAAATAAGTCCTAGTCTAGCCCAAATTGTGATTATAATTTATTTTCCTTTTCCTTAACCATAACCGGCCCCCTTATCTATATATTTTTTTAATAATTAATTATATCATTATCTACATTACCCTAATTTTCTACAAAAACCTATGTAAATTTGGTAAACCTTTTTCATGGAAAACCAAATACTAACTTTCTACTTATAACTTTCATTTCCAAAAATACTTTCTATATTTCGAAAGTTCATTAGAAATTCTCAAATTTCACGAACCTAATTCACTTCCAATATGACAATTTTCCTCAATAATCCAACACATAATTATCCACAAATTGACGTAGCAATTGCATGCAACACGTCACTTATTTCTATTGTCACTACACGTGAACAAAAATAGAAATTAATCCTCAATATCTCAAACACATTCTAAAATGAGATGATCACGCTCTTAGAATGATAAACATGCACACAGATAAGGTCACATAGATCACAAATATAGCACGTATAAACACTTAGCCAACTCTAAAGGTATGACTAACCTGCTTAATTCATGGGTGTCACATTAGAATCGCACCGTCATTTCTTTCCAGTTGTCACAAGTTTGATTCATTTAAATTGCATAAGTCACCTACCAAGAGCTTGTTTGATGTTGGCTCAAGCAGGATTTCCATCGTCATTGTGAATACTTTAGAATCACTTTGATGTTCTGGCAAGATCACAAGGATAATGCGTAGGACTCTTAGGTTATTACTTGTTTTCACAGTGTGTGAATAACAAATATATTTAAACAGTGTCCTAGTGAGATTTATAGATGATATCTTTTGGCTCTAGACTTAATAGTGCACTTTGGTTTTAGTGATCGGAGGCTGGAGCAGACTGCCACCTTTTCAATACCAACTAACTTGGATTGAGAAAGTTGATAGAAATGCGTGTAATCTCCGTGAGAAATGAAACAAGAGTCTGTTGAGAGACCTTGAGTGACTAGGGAGGGTTGTGCATAGCGTTACTGGGTCCATGGTTATCTTTAATGTCAGACAACAACTTAGTGTTTCTGATAGTTTATGTATTAGCAGGAACTACATACCTGCCAGTAGGAACTACTACTCCACCAGTAGGAACTACATACCTACTAGTAGAAACTAAGTATTATAATTATTCCTAACAACCCGTGCTTCCTATACTCCATAAATGTACGTGTCTGTGCATTTCTTTGTCAAAATAAGAGAAATCTTATTTTTATTAGTAAAAAATTATCTTCACAATGAATCAGTGTTTTCAGTAATCACAAAAAGATTTTTAAAGACAATTCGAACACTCAAACAATGACAACAACTCTTTAAATAGAAAACGATTCATTATTTGAGGGGGAGAAAGTGTCATTAAAAAATCTTTTAAAACGGTCTTTTAAAATAAGTCACGGAATAAACGAATAAAGTTTTTGATAATGACGAATAACAATTTAAAGGGGAGTTAACTTATATTAACTACAAGGGATTTAGATGTCATTTATTTCAAACTTTAGGGACTTATTTGAACTTTGAGACTTAGTGAATTCAGGCTTTAAACTACAGATGATCAATATTGCCAACACCTCATAGTTTGTAAGAGACTTAGGAATGCTTGGAAATACTTTCATAGGTTTGAAAGCATTGAAGTTGATTCTCACGGAATAGATTTAAGCTTATTAATTCTTCGAACATGATCTCAAGAATATGTGCGTACAAGGTTTTACTGATTCCGAGGTATCAAAACCAGCAAGGGGGAATGAGTAGATATACTAGAACGTACAGCAAGTACACGTGATAGGGACCATAGCTTTCTTTGATTTTAGGCCATTCCGGAAAGACGAATGTCATAACCGCAGAGAAAATCAGTGTTTTAACTTGTTACTTTCGGATGCACTATTTCATCTACATGGGCGAAGAGATATCTTGTTAATTTTGGTATGAATCGTTTGAGTTCCCAGGGGGAAGTGTTGGGAGAATAATTATTTAAAGCGTGAGAAGAGTTCTTTCTGATTCAAGTAATGTTTTACCCGATAGGTCAATCTCTAAGCTTATTTTTAAAAAGGAGTAGAATTAGTTGACAAAAGAGGTACACATAGGTTTGATAAGTATGATGATTCCTTAAGTTAGCCAGCATTCTATATAAAGAAATGAGTATATTTGGGACTTAGTTGACTTAGGTGTTATCATTTCGACTACTTAGAGGGAATAATTGTGACATCCAGGACTTAGTTGACTTTGGTGTTGCAATTTATATCATCACTATCGTGTAAGGAGAAATGCGGACATCCGGGACTTAATTAACTTTGGTGTTACAGTTTTGAATTAATTGTGTACTTTGGATATTTGAGCTTTTTACATCAAGACTTCTTAATGCGGCTTGCAAGAAATCTTTGAATCTACTCAAGAAAGGATTGCTGGTTCGGGAGGAAGCTAAGACAACTTCCAATGGAGATTATCGAGATGGACTACAGATTGCTGACATGGACAAAATGATTTTGTCATTTTCGGTTTGAACATTTTTAGGTCCTGTCTCATACATAATCTTATGAATATATAAATGTGTAGTGTAGACTTAAAAATTAGGCATATATAGTGTTTGAGTATGAATTTTCAAGAATTTCTTAGTAAATTAAAAAAATTTCAAATTAACATACTCAAACACCATATAATACCCTCATAAATTGAGGGGGAGCATTAATAATGTTCCTAATACGGCTTGCAAATAATCGGAACATTTTTCTCCCTGAATGCATACATATTTTAAATCAATTAATATCCAAAATATTATAAGATTTAACATTTTTGATAAGGGGAGAAAATGTTATTAAAATATATGATTAAAGATGTGAATTTTAAGTTCTTAAGTGTACGCTAACCCATATATGTGCTAAACTCTTTTGATTAATCGATGCACATATGAAGGAGGAGCAAATGGTTGTGTAATTGGCTGAAATGTGGAAGTACCAAAGACCGACCATTTAAATTACTGTATCAGAGTTATAAGGTGGTTAAGTCTAGGTATCCATTCCCATAATCCAGCCAGAACCGAAGGGATCTACCCATGAATATTCTACTAGTTAGTGTAGAAGTCCTTAGGTATGATATAAAAAGGAGTAAATGTGAGAATAAGGGAAAAGTACCGACTGAGATGGAGCTAATACTGGAATAAACCTAACAAGGTATTAGTCATGAAGTCTTGGTAAGCACAGAAGGGGTTAAAGAATGAAAAGAAATGTAAGGATAGAGGGTGAAAAGAAAGAAGCCCTCCATACACTTAGGCAAAAACCAGGTCAATACATAAATTGTCGGAAACACTAAGCTGTTGTCTGGCATTGAAGATAGTCATAGACCCAGTGACGCTATGCACAACCCTTCCTAGCCACTCAAGGTCTCTTAAAAGACTCTTGTTTTATTTCTCATGGAGATTACACGCATTTCTATCGACTTTCACACTCCGAGATAGTTGGTATTGAAAAGGTGGCAGTCCGCTCCAGCCTCCGATTACTAAAACCAAAAGTGCACTATTGAGTCTAGAGCCAATAGATCATCCATAAATCTCATTAGGGCACTATTCAAATGTATTTGTTGCTCACACATTGTGAAAACAAGTAATTATTTAAAAGTCCTACGCATTATCCTTGTGATCTTGCCAGAACATCAGAGTGATACGAAAGTATTCACAATGACGATGGAAATCCTTCTAGAGCCAACATTAAACAAGCTCTTGGTAGGTAACTTGTGTGATTATATACGAATCAAGCTTGTGACAACTAGAAAAAACGATGGTGCAATTCTATATGAATCAAACTTGTTCCAGTATATGAATTGACGATTGATGACTTTTAAAAATGCTTAAAACTCTCGATGTGTTGCAAAAACACTTTAGTAAGTGACATATCGATTGACTTTTTCTCAAATCAATTTTTATTTCAATCGATGAGATAGTAGCTCGCTGGTTCACTCTTATCGTGATGTATGCTTTGAGACGTTCCGATAATGAGAACATGCTGAGTACGATGAATCTAATACATATGTGTTAGAAAGATTCAATACTACAGCTGGAAATCCTATCAAGGAGATTCTTCTTAAATTGAATCTAATACTTTGTGTTAGAAAGATTCAATACTACAGCTGGAAATCCTGTCAAGGATATTTTTTTAAATTGAATTTACCTAATCATTGGTCGATCTTCACAGATTAGAAGGTTAATCTAACCACACGGGCGACTGACAAAACTCATATTCACCTTTATTGCTAATTGTTTTATTGTAGATTCACATAAAGATGGAAATGGAGGTACGTGGTTCTAGCCGACTCAAAGATTCATAGCCACATGCTCATACTCGACCTACATTTATAAAGACATCATGAAAGCTCAAATACATGTTTCAAGACTTCCGCTACTCTGATACCATACGTCCTTCTTAAAGCGACGAAGTGTTAAAGTTAAAGAACTCCGAGAAAGATGCACCATTAATGCTTTCAAGTTATCATATCAAGAAAAGTATGAGCATGTTGGTTCGAAGGTCACAAGCATACAAGTTGGCAAAAGATCACAAGTTGATGATAAGAGATTATGCTTGGTTGATGATCTCTAGAAGTTCAAGATCATATTCAAGTCAAGTTAAAGAATCAAGCTAAAGCCTAAAGTCAAAGATCACTAATACATATCACAATGTATTATTTAGTAAGCTAACCAGGCCAATGTATAGAAAGCCCATGGAAAGCCTGGTTTATCTTTTGTATAAAAGCCCTATCCACACATGGAGAGGGTGTTAGTTGTTTATTTTTCATACACACTTAATCTATTATTCTCTTCTTTGTTTCTCTCTCTAAGTGTTCACCCAACCACCTCTTTCTCTCTCTATAACCCTTAGTGAATCCATCATCTATATGTGTTAAGATATTCTACATACTCGAGAGTTTATAACCACTAGACACCAAACTCCTTTAATTGACGAAGAAGCCTCACAATGTTGCTTATCCTTTATCCGGTACTAAGCTAGATACCGAGTTCTAACATGGTAGAACCAACCCTACATCGCTTACTCTTTATTCGGTACTAAGCTAAATACCGAGTCCTAATGAGGAAGGACCAACCTTACATTGCTTACCCATTATTTGGTACTAAGCTAACCACAAGGATGAAACACACATTACAATATACAACCGAAATACCATCTACTAACTTACTCGTATTTCGCTAATAACCCTCGACACATTACAAAAGTTGATTTGAATGATTATGATGAATGAAATGATGATGCAAGATCAATAGTTAGATATTAATGTGATGGAGAATGCTTGCGATAAGTGAGCCTTGAAGCTTAATCCTGTATGCAAAATCGGTATATCTTCTCCTATTAAGAAAGTTACCAAAACTCTAATATGATATGAAACCTGATATGAGATCAGAGGTTAGATAAATGTAAGATAAAATGTATGAGAAAATGGATGAGAAAACAAGAGAAATGGCTTGGTATTTATAGGCAAAAACTGGTACCGTAGCATGGTTTCGCCAGTTCCTTCTACAGGAGGGAACCAGCTAGTATAAGTCTTTGGAACCGGCTGTTCTGACTACCGGTTCTATCTGGTTCCTTTCCCAAAAGGGAGCCGGCTAGTATAAATGAATGGAACCGGCAATCTGACATAAAATCTGAATTTTAGATTGCCAAATCTTAAAATATTTTGTGTAATCTTTTGTTGATGTGCCTATGATATGGAGAGGTGATTAGGTCACTTATGAGGTAACTATATTCATGACCTTTGAAACAAAGAAAGTCTAAAAGGTGATTTGTACATTATGTAATGTGTATGTTGTAATTTCTAAATATTTACTTTGTTTTTTTAAAGAGTAAAGATATTTTTTAAATAAAGAAACCTACTTAGTTTGTAGAAAGATATATCATGCACATTTTAATAAGAGAAGTGTAGTTTTTAGGAAATGTGAAGTAGTAGTGACGTATGATGCGAAGATAGATATGATGAGTATGAT
>BQNB010046029.1:7342-43950 GCA_026074375.1 Tanacetum coccineum | reverse complement strand
GATTTATGTCATTCCGAACATGTTACGGGTATCTTCTTACACTCTTCTATTTTTAATTATTTCTAGTTTCATATAATATTGTTAGTTGTTTGCTGTGTTTAGGTGAATGATGTTTAGATCTATTTTTATGTCATTTTGCTTTATTAAGATGTTTAATCCTCCTTAGCTCGTTTTAGCTAGATACTGCTTTAGGCCCCTTTAGTTGCATTTTTAGGATCTTTGACTTTTGCGTGTTCCGTATTTTATTTTTAGAAATTAGTTGCCTTTGCCATAATTGTTAGCTTTCCTTTATATGTTTTTGCATTTATTTGTAGAATAGAAAACAAATCAAACCTTCAACTATTCAAAATCCCGATCACAAACTTCAACAAAAAGTTTAATTCACGCCTCGTCGGAACATAAACGACCCGGGAAACGACAAGAAAGGGTTACTTTCGAAATTGATACTTCCGGAATTATATTTTATTTGTGAG
Organism: Tanacetum coccineum; assembly: GCA_026074375.1. Classification (NCBI taxonomy): domain Eukaryota; kingdom Viridiplantae; phylum Streptophyta; class Magnoliopsida; order Asterales; family Asteraceae; genus Tanacetum; species Tanacetum coccineum. The sequence continues at coordinate 43,477 of BQNB010046029.1, read as the reverse complement.
TTGGTTTATCGCTTTGGTTAGAAGCGATTTGCTAATTTACCTATATTATATAAATATATACTATTGACACGATCAATTTTTGGCGCCGCTGCTGGGGAGGCTGTGTTACGAATTTCAAGTTATCGTTTGAAGATTGTTTTTTGAAGATCCTTCCTCGGAAGTTAGTCTTGTTTTTGTTAAAATTTTCGTATATATATATATATATATATATATATACATAAAAATATTATAAAGTAATCAAAAAATCCACCAAAAAAAACAAAAGAAATCGAGTTGTCATTTGTTATAATCTTGATAATTTTTCACAAACTTCACCAAGTTTTCCACAGCAATATCTTTGTTGTGAAGACTGCGGGGGTCCTCACGCAACTTTTGAGTGTCAACCGATGAATCAAAATTTCTATGAGCTAAATTTTTGCTATAATTCTAATTCTTTCGGTTTTGACCAATTCCAACCCCCGCAATATCCCGTCATTCATCAACCTCCTCAGGAAATAAGTACGGAAATGTTGATTGCTAAAGAGAAACTAATCAAAGCTATACGAACCTGTTTGAAAAATAATAATCAACCTCCTGAAGAAAAGAGTATTGCAATATTGCGAGCTGAGGAGAGTATTCTTACAGTTATGCAAACTTTGGAAGAAAAGCAGCCTGATACATAAAGTATGCAAGAATTGCTGCTTCAATTCTCTAAAGATTTACCAACTCTTGGAAATACTTCAAATAAACTAAAGTAGGAAGAGCAGGATAGTTCTTAATATTGGAAGCCTCCTGTTTACTATTCTAACGATGATGACGATTTCTACAGAGAGAGTATTGATGAAACTCCTCCATCAAATACAATCATACCCGACTTACCAATTACGGTCTCTCTCGTAATGGAGGATGAACATCTTGACACTATTCCAGAAACAGACTCGGACGAAGAAATTGAGTCTAGTGTTAAGAACCTTAACCTAACCCCAAGTGAATATGAGATTTTCTATAATCCTCTCTTTGATTCTAATGCTGATTATACCTCTAGTAATGACGAGTCATCTTTTGAGGAAGATGTTCCGGTAGAAAATTTTAAAATTTACTCGAACCCTCTTCTCAAATTTGATGAAGAAATCTTTTCTAGTGAGATTAATCTGCTTTATAATGAGGTGTTAGAAAATATCGATTCAATTCCACCAGGAAATGAAAATGATCACTTTAATGCTGAATCTGATTTAATAGAATCATTGCTTATTAAAGATACTGTGATAACTTCCCTAAAGATTGATTTCCTTCTTGAGGAGTTTGCCAGTGAGCTCGCTCTTATCAATCCAATTCCACCAGGAATTGCTGAAACCAACTTTGATTCGAAGGAAGCCATTCGTCTTATTAAGAAGTTATTATATGACAACTCATCTCCTCGCCCTCCGGAAGAGCTTAATTCTAAAAATAATTTTGAAAAGGAGAATAGTGGCAGTACTACTATTCATACAGATATTTCTCTTCCAGAGTATGAATCATTCGACGATGAGAGTGATTCTGAATCTGAGATTTTCAACGATGATCTTGCTCACATCATATCTTCATCGGAGTATGAATATGTCTACGCTGATGATGTGTCCGATTCGGGAGATTCAGCAAGAAAACTTCAAATATCTCATCGGGGCTTTAAAGCTCTTAAGATCAGTCATAATTTCTTTAATAAAAGCCCGCTGATGATCTATGGAGGGGACATGCCAATCTTGGATGTTTTGTATCGCTATTTCTATCCTCCTTGACAAAATCAAGTATGAGGGATCGAGTCAGGCTCAAGACTCGGTTCACAAAAATAAGCGCTTCTCGGGAGGCAACCCGTGTTTCTATTTTCTGTCTATTTTCTAATAAGTGTGACGTAAGGAGGCTCGCCTCTTCTAATATTGTGTTTTTGTTGTCTATGATGATTTATAAGGATTACCCAGATTATGAAGACTCTCATGCTTGTGGTTTTGTCAAACGCTCACTCGGTCTTCATTCATTTGCATGCTTATTTTGGGAATCCTATATCCTTGATCTTATTGACTAACGTTTAATCTTTGGCATAATTAATAAACGGCTTTAGATTTATGTGAGATTCCCTTTTATATTAGGAATATACATTGAAATTAGTATGATGGGGGTTGTAATCTCCACATTGAGGACAATGTATCGTTCTAGTATGAGGGGGGAATCTATCGATTTGATCCCACTTGCATTTGTCTATGTCTTTCATGTAACCCCGTTTTACCAAGAAAATACAAAAAATATGATTTTATGCCAAAATTTAAATTTTTTATGCAAAAATAAAATAAGTGTTTATCACAAATGTTGAATTTCCGCTGGTGAGAATAAGAATAATTTTTGACTTGACCGAGCATGTTGAGCTCTAGCTTACTCCCTTAACCTTTATAAATGTATGAGCTTTTGCTAGTCTTTTATACAAGAAGCTTTAAAATGCGAATTCTAGCTCAAAAGGTCAAGATTTTGCAAGTTTCCATAAATGACTTTAATATGCAAAGCTTAATTTTATTTGGCTAAGCATTCGCAGATCTTTTTATTAAAGATTTTAAATTTGCGAAAAACGAGAAATGATTGAGTTAAATATAAGTTGGAATGCTAAGCAAGGATTGGTTGGAAATCTTAAAAGCTCATAAGTGTAATTTGTGGCTTTTTCTCCCAGTAGCTTCTAAAATGACTAATAACACGTGCTCTTTTTGAAAGACAACTTAGAGTTTTATCACTCTTAAAAGTCCGTTAAGATCAACATTTTTTAAAGTAAAAAGCTTTATCGATGAATTGATAAATAAGAGTTTTTGATCAAAAATATGTTGTAATTTTCTAAAAAGAAATTTTCCTTGTATACGGTGTAAATATTAATGTTGAAAAAAAAATAATACGAAAAAAATGAAAAAATGAAAATGATGTGAAAAATATAATAATGTTGCTAGTATATGTTGCTTAATAAATAAAGAGAAAATGTCTTTTTCTAAAATTTAGACATTCTTTTGAGCTTAAACTTGTTAATCCCTACAAAATTTTGAAACCAGACGTTTGTTAATTCTGATTAGTATTCTCTGTGAGGTGTCAAAAGCCTGGGCACTTGACCGATGAGGTCGGGAGGTTCCGAGAAGAAAGTCACTCTAAAGGAATTAACTTACCTACAATGTCTTAATTTTGGAGGAATTAGCTTGCTTTGAGTTATAAACTTACTAAGTTTTACGGAAAGTTTTTAGTAAAGGGTTCAAAAGTCGGAAGGTCTCAACAAATTATTCTCTGAGGGGTGTCAAAAGCCTGGTCACTTAGCCGACGAGGTTGGGATATGCCGAGAAGAAATGTTGCTACATGGGACAATCTCACCTTTGAATTCATATAACTAAAAGTGGAACATGAAACTTGGAAAGGTTATAACTATCTAAAAACGTGGGTTGGATGGTCAAAACTCAAACTGGGCACACACACCTTAATATATAATAATTGTCGGGAGAAAAAGTTTTACACAAATTACAAATATGAGTAGCGTTAGTATCCCAACTTGTAATTAACAATGATTTTATTTTTAAGCTTAGTTTGGGAATAGGTGAAAAATCAAGGACGATGAATTTATCTTTCTAGGGCACCTTAAGATTGAGGTGTTTCTTATTCAATGATCTTAAATGTTATTATCAATAATGAAAGTCAAGCATGTTGTACATAATGGAAAATAAGAAAAATATGTGTGCAAGAAAGAAAATGGTAAACGGGGAGTGTTTAAAAAACTAATAATTTTTTAATCACTTTTAATTTTACACTTTGCTACTTTTTAAGGTATTTAATTTAGAGGGGTTAAAATTTTTGGTTTTCTAAACATAAATTTATTTCATTGCGTAAGGACACAACCATAGTTTAGTATGAGGGGTTTTGGTATGTGCTTAAATACACATACTTTATCTCAATAAAACGAGCTTAAATGACCAAAAACAAACATAAAATGCCAAATATATGCTTGTTTTGTGTTGTGTACTGTGCATGTATCGGATATCAACGAAAAGACAAAAAACAAGGCAAAAATCAGACAAAACCGAGCACGAGATTGTAAAGAAAAGCTGGAGCTGGGGACATTTTGTAAACCGGCCCAAATAATAATAAAAAGAATCGGCCCAAGAAAAAAGCCCAAATAAGGACTTAACGACTGTTAGTCTCTATACCATAAACATATCACATCGTTAGTCCTCAATCCATGACATCGTTAGTCCCTACACTAACGCCACTTACCCGCTTCATCTACATTTGAAAGTATAATAAAATACGAGCAAAAAATGACGCATTGAATGGTCAAGGTCAAAGCAATTAATGTGCAGTTTCAAATTAAATGGAAAATGTTAAAGTAATAAATGGGCGATTTTAAGTTGATTGGCTGTGATTATTGCTTTCCATAAGCAATTTAGAAGGTTTTGAAGGTGATTGACTGTTTTTCCTCACAAGATGCACAACATTCCCCTATAAATAGAGATGAAAATCACACATTGAAAATCATCTAGGAGTAGGGTAGCTCTGTTTTAAGTTATTTACAGTTTCCTGTAATTTACTCTTATGTCTTTTCCTGCATTTCTTTGTTCTTAAGCTTTTATGTAATCAAATGATTTGGAAGCAAGCAATGATATGGGTTTATTGGATTAAAAGTTTCATTTATATTCAAGTAAGTGTTTTTATTTACTTATTTTCTAAGCTTTCCAAATATTTTGGCATCTTTATTTTAGGAGCTCTTTTCTTTTATTCCATCAACTTTTATAAAAGATCGTTGTCGTTTTTTTTATTTACTATCATCGTTTGTTTAACTTTGCGAAAAAATATATATATCGTCTCGACATCATCTCTTCGGTTTATTCCAGTTTCGTAGATGTGGTATATTTAGAAATAGAAGAATCTCTTATCTTGATTTAATTTTATTTTCGTTTTGAGATTGGCAGATTCATAAGGCAATAGAGAATGTCTGACAATAGTGACAAAATCTGTCATCCTCTATCTCAACTCTGCCAAAGTAGTCAGTGGTATCTCCTTTGCAGCCTCTGCTGGGTCCACCCAGACATCAGTGGTATCTCCTCTGCAGCCTCTGACTCAACTCTGCCAAAGTAGCCAGTGGTACCTCTTTATCTGGGTCATGTCTAATCTCAGCATCTAGAGTGCCAACAAAACCATAATCTGCTCTAAAACCTCCAGTAGACCTAGCAGCAGCAACAGAAGAACACTCCCCGACCTCAAATCTGGGACCGGGAGCAATGCAAAACCTCTTCCAAGGTGGGAACATAGCCTCGGGAACATCCGCTCTATCATCAGTATAGAGTAAAGTTAGAGGTAATGATGATGTAGGTAATGGTATGTGTAAGATTGGTGGTGTCCGTGATGGTGGTGTCCTGGATCGAGGTGCTAGGATGTAGGTGGACGGTGCGGTAGCTCTTATCAAAACCATGGATGCTCTGGTGTGTGGAAGTATGATAGGTGGTGGTAATGGTAGTGGTAAGGATAAAGGTAATGGTGGTGGTGATGCAGTCCTCAACTGGATCCCGGCTGCCCTGTAGCCCAAAGGTGCCTCAGTGTAAGTAGGGCAAGTAGTAGGTGGTGATGGTATAGGAAATGGTGGTGAGGGTATCCGAGGAAGTGGTGATGATAATGAGGTGAGTGGTGATGGTGGCGGAGTAGGTATGGCAAAAATTCTGTCAACCTCTGCCTCAGACGGAAATGGTATAGGTGTTTGAGCTCGGATGGACATCTTAGCAGTGGTACGATATGCGGGTGGTGGTGGTGATGTCGCTGCAAACTCATCAGTCTCGAATGGCTCTGTCTCCTTAGCGAAGGGGACATGGTCCACAACTAGAGAAGCAACAATAGTAGAGTCGGCCAGAGCTAGGTGCTCCTCCCCCTCCTCCTCATCCTCATCCTTCTCAGAGCCCTCCTCCTCGTCCTCGTCGTTAGCATCATACCCCGACGAGTCATCATCATCATCATCATCATCATCATCTCCTCCGTCGTTTGGATAGTACGTGGGACCATCCTATGACTCATCCTCTGGATCCTCCTCCAGATCTGAATTGACAATGTAGCCCGAAGATAAGGCTATGGGTGAATCAGCAGCAGCATAAGGCTGATCCTCAACGGGAACCTCCTCATCAGATGGGGCCAAGTACTTAGTGTACTCTGGTCCTGGCATGTAATCCGATGAGAGCGGTGCCTGCTCTGGCTCCTCAAGGCCAGGCACGTAGTCTGGAGACGGTGGGTCTACCGGATGCATGGGGAGTCCATCGTATCCATATACGACGACTCTTAGAGAACCTACGTCAGATGGCTCCTCGTAATCACTCGAGATGGATGTATAAGTAACAACAAAAGTATATTACAACATTTGTATCAATCATTCGTCTGATGACATGACTGTATTTGTGACAACAAAAGTAGCTTATATAAGTATCAATATAAGACCTTTATTGTAATACACATAGTATATTATAACATTTATATCAATCATGACAGCATCTAGTCTAACCAGCTAATGCAAACAAATGTTTGTATGTCCCGTAAAAACCTCTTTGTATGATGCAATGTTTGACAACGGTTATAGTCCAAGTAAAACATTTGACCTGGTTCTCTATAACCTTGGCTCTAGATACCAATCTGTAACACCCCTAAATCGGGTCGTAGTGGAATAATGTGTCCAGGAGCGTTACATCATTGATAAATAGCACAAGATATGAGAACGACCTCTATATGAGTCGTTTGAAAACTAATACATTGGAATAACTGAAATTGTTTGTTACAAAAGCACAACGGCTTAACATGTTCACATGTAAATGTAAAGATTTTTAAACATAACAAATATCCCCAAAATGTAATGCTTCTAAATCTTTATGCAATGACATCCAAAATAATGACCACCAATGTATCCTTGACTTGCACATTATTGACCGGAGAAAAAAATGCTTTAAAACGTCAACATAAAGTTGGTGAATTCACAGGTTTATGTAAATATAATGTAGGGCCGCAAGACTTCCAAATGTATGATAATGCAACAGATTCAAACATCACAAAATGCAATTACGTTTTCCTAAGCTCATGACACAGAAGCTCGACATGTATGAATTGCAATATAAATTGCCTACATTGCCCTTGATGATGTTCTAACCCGCAACATCCCAAATCCGACATGGTATACCCGCACAGTGTGCTGATACTCTCCCGAACGGGGTAGGTCAACTCCTAAATACTTCTATTTATTAACTTCATGATTACTCGATTAATTGAAGTTCATGATAATGGCTCAGTGGGTTATCGCTATAGGCAAACCCGTAATCATGTTAAAATGCTAAACTTGCATCTTAAATTTGTTAAAACAATGATGTTTCTCACACCAAATGTTAAAATCATTGTAATCGTAAAAACATGGGGCTATGAAATCACATTGAGTGAATGAGCAACAATGTAAATCACAGGAAAATGCGTCACGTAAATGTCCGAATGCAACCTAATTAATTATAGGTCGTATGAGTACTAAGTACTTTGAATAACTAATACCATATATAATTCTATATAGCTACATCACCATCTAATTGTAATTGAGAAATAATATTTAAAAAGTTAAAATGTTTATAAATATTACCTTAGTGAAAATGTCGTAACTTTCTCGTTTTAAGTCCGTTTTGTATGTTTTTTATGTCTACGATTTCGTATTAAGAAGATGTATCAAAATATTACATTTTAATATTTTTAACTCACTGATGAAGAGTACTTTTTACAGTTCATGATTATTTATAAAATTATTTTTATAAATTTAATTATCGAAATCTTTTGAAAGTCATAACTTATTCGTTTTAATTTCGTTTTTAGTGATTCTTTTAAGCACGTCCTCGTAATTAAAATTCTATCTAAATAAAATATTTTCCAAAAAGTTTCTGTAATGAACAATAATTTATTTTTTTAAATTATTTTTATAAAAGTATTTATTATCGTAAACTTGCAAATGGCGTAACTTCTTTGTTATAGCTCGGATTTTCGAGTTCTTTATATGCTTACGATCCTCATGATATGTAGTATTCAAATAAAACATAAAATAAAAGTTTTATTTTCGAATTTCAAATAGAAGGTTTGAGGTTTTTATATAAAAAGTGTTTAAACTTACTTTTATAAACTTTTTGGCATCAATGTATTATTACAAGTCCTCTACCATATTTTATACCATAAGTCTTATATATTTTATGTCCTCTAGTCCATCATTTGTCCAAGAATAATAAGTTCTTACATTTATTTACTTATAAACTTTTAAACAATTAATTTATATATACTTTTAAAAATTAATCCACACTTGTATAAGGTATATAGTTTCATTTCAACAGGTTTTTAACATCAATATAACATATGAAAAAGTATTTCAAACCATGATCAAGAGTAATAATCCATTTTTCATCTTAATATATTTCCTAGATATTGATTTACTACATAGACATTATATACACATAAAATCACAAATGTAAAGAGTGTAGGGTTTTTAGATGACCTTAAGATGATGTATGATGAAGAGAAACAAGTTCTAAACCCTAGTGTAGAATCAAAACCCAAGCTTTCAAGACTAGAAAACCCTAATCTTCCAAGAAACCCTAATCTTGAACTTTCTTGATTAATCACTTGTAAATGCTAAACCAAGCCTTGAGTACACCTTAGAATATCTTAGATATGATACTAGAACACTTGAATACTTGGTAAGAAAAATTGTATGCATGTTTCTTATGGTTGTTTTTTTGTCGTGGCTAGGGAGAGCACAAGGAGAGAATTATGTGAAGTTTTTGGTCAAGGAAAATATATATGTGTGTTATCTTACTAGTATGCATGTATTTATATACCAAGAGCTAGTCAAATACACTATTAGGAAGTCTAAGCCTTAGATTTATAAGAGGGACGGTTGGACAAGATGAGTGAAACAAAGAGGGCTTGGTCAAGAACACTCGTCATGGTACAAGGTATAATGAGTCCTAGTTTGTACAAGTACTTGGTTGGTTACATTGTGTGCTCTTGGTTCCCTTTTGTGTAGGTTATGCCTGAAATTTAGGGGGGAAGGACTAGATGAGTCTTTGATATTTTGTGTTGAAATCCTAGTAATATTTGAAGTTTTAAGATGTACAGGTTAAGTATAAAGAGTATACTTGTAATGTATAGGTTTTGGTTTGGTTCTTATAAGTATAATTCGGTTACAATGATAAATACAGGTGAAGTTTTATAAAAGTTTGAGTATTGGGTATAATAATGGGTATTTGTTGAAGCGTAGATAAGTTTTGGTGGTTCTGTGAATGCCTAAATGTATTTTATCTTGAAACGTAAACACTTTGCGTAACCAATAAAAATAAAATGTGCAAAGTTAATAATTATTCTCCAAATATTTATCTAACACTTGCTTGACATAAACCTGTAATTGTTTGATGCCCGTTTTTGTTGAATAATAATTTTTAGCTTACGCGATTTAACCAAATGACGAAAATTAAAAGCAACGCGTACAAGACTAAAAATAAATAGTGAAATAAATGACGTCATAAAATGACCTGAAAACACGGGGTGTTATAGTTTAAATGAAATGCGTGGTAATCAAAGGTCATCTAATGACAAAAGGTTCTAGGATTTACAGAATGTAAAGCTTCGACTAGCAAAGTTAAAGAAATAAATTTTGTTGAAAAAGTTATGAAAAAGGGGTCTGATGGGAAGGATCTGGCAGATTCCTCTAAAAGGGATCCGGCCAGTACAACCCAAGGGATCTAGCCCACTGAAACTGCAATTTCCAGTTTTGACCCATCTTCATCTTCTAGAACGGATTTTATACTTGTAACTAATAAAAAGTAGCCTAATGCTACTATTAAAAATGTCAAACAAGCACCCGCTTTAAAACATGGTCAAGGTCTTATGAAAAGTAAGCCTAAGTGTTAACCGTGACCAAAGATACCACAACATGGAAGACCAAACGCTGTCTATCCAAAAAGTAACTACAACCAAACGAGTTGGAACTACTTCCCTCAAAACCAATAGCAATATCAACCACTTAACTTAGTTCCTTGAGGTTCATACCCCTCATTCCCTTTTGTGAACCAAACAAATGGTATGTATAACAAAAATGAACCCATGAGATATTATGGACCAAACGCTTGAGTTGTTCGATGCTTTTAGGTATGTCTAAAGGTAAATTTAGAACCGGATGAATAGATCAAAGATAGTAGGTGTACAAGACACATGACTGATAAGAAAAGGCTATTTTCCAATTATCAAGTTTACGACAGAGGTAATGTAGTATTTGGTAGTAGCGGCAATATCAAAATCATCGGCAAATGTACGATCACTCATAACTCCCTAACTATAAATGATGTTAGTCATGTAGATAATCTTAACTTTAGCTTACTTAGTATAAGTCAAATATGTGATAAAAAGTGTAAAGTACTACTTAGTGAAACCGAATGTGAAATACTTAAAGATGACATTACCATAGAAAGATGGATTAGGAAAAATGGTCTTTATGTAATGAAAATCGGAAACACTCTTAAAGATAAACTTTGCCTAATTTTTATAGATTAAACTTTGACACTTTGGCATCAAAGATTGTGTCATGCTAATATGCGACTTATACAATCGCTATTACTAAAGAGCTTATTGGAAACTTACTAAGACTAAAATTTAAACACCATTTTTGCGATGCTTGCAACATAGGTAAACAAGTCCATGCTAGCCATAAGGCTAAAATTATGGTTTCTACTACCAGGTGTCTAGAACTTTTATATATGGACTCATTTGGTCCATCGTCTATCCAAAGTTATGGAGAAAACTTCTACACTTTAGACGAATACTTAAGGTATACATGGACTAGATTTTTGTAAAATAAAAATAAAGCTTTTGACCACTTTGAAATCTTAAGTAAGAAAATTCAAAATCAACAAGGTTGTCCTATTGTGTCTATCCATACGGATCACGGTTGGGAGTTTGATATTAAAGTAAAATTCTAAGCCTTTTGTGATGCTAATGGTGTTACTCACAACTTCTCGGCTCCATGCACTCTTCAATCAAACGGGGTAGTCGAACATAAAAATCAAACTTTACAAGAAATGAGTCGAACCATGATTAATGAACAATCTATCCCTCAAAAGTTTTGGTATGCCGTCGATACATCTACGTATATACTTAATAGGATATTAATTAGGCTTTTCTTAAGAAAAAAATATATGAGTTATTTAGAGGTAAAAATCCATTACTAAAATACTTTAGAGTATTTGGAAGCAAATGATTTATTCTAAATAACAAAAACAACCTCACTAAATTCGATCCTAAATCCACCGAAGACGTATTTTAAGGATATTCTCCTAATAGCAAAGCCTACATAATTTTTCATAAAGAAACCATGAAAATTGAAGAATCACTAAACGTAAGATTCGACAAAATTCCTCCTCCAAAACCATTACCTCTAGTCGACGACGATATAATTGAAAGTTAACTCATAAAAAACCAAGTCGAGGAAATAGAAGACAAGGAAAATGGACCATTAAACAATGAAATTATAAACGTCAAAGAATCGAAAAACCATCCCCTAGAAAAGGTCATAGAAAAACTAAACGAAAGAACCTTGAGGTGACAAGCACGTAATCAAAGTAACTTCTTTTGTTTTGTGTCATCCGTAGAACTCAAAAACGTTAACGAAGCTATTAAAGATGAAATTTGGATAACAGATATGCAAGAAGAACTAAACCAATTCATTACATATGATGTTTGGAACCTTGTTCCACCACCTAAAAACCAAACCGTCATTGGTACATGATGCGTAAAGTTGTTTTAAATAATTAATTGTCAAGTTTTAAATTTATAAAACCAGTCTATCGATACATACACTAATGGGCAGAGAACCCGCTCGTATTTAGTACAGTAGTTGGTAAATCCAAGGTCGTCCCAAGAGCTACGGGCACTAGTTCTAATTTGATTTTGTCACGTTTGAAAAAACGTTTTAAGATTGATTTAAAAAACTTAAGAAAAGTTAATGCACAAAAGTAAATTCATAAAAGTAATCAGGGGAAAAACATGTTAGCCTAGCCATTTCATTACTTCTGTTATGATTACGTTTTCTTGTACAATGTTCAATTACAAGTTTCATTGGTGGATCTAATATCGACAGACCCGAATAGGCATTTGAGGTCTGTCCTATACTTACTTTGCGATCCCAAATCCCCTAGGATCACACGGGTAGGGCATCCAAGTTTGTAGTGGTTAATCCCTAATTATCTTTAAGACCAATTCCATAATCTATATACAGATTATTAACCCTCTCTGAAAGAGTTCCTATGCTTTTTAAGTGTTTAATGTGACCAAGGCAGTAATATGATTAATTCCTACACAAGGGATAGGTGCCAAGCTACCCTAGTACCCCACTAATCCCATGTTTAACCGGTAAGTGTAATAACAAGACTAATAAGATCTAAGTCACCCTCTAAACTACCAAAACCCAGGGATTAATGTAAGGCTATAAGGATATCCAATAAAACTATAGTTAAACAGGAAATAACAATCATACAAATAGTAAATATTTGGCTAAGACATCACTAAGAGTGCTTAGCCACTCATAGAAATAGTAAGACAAGAAGTAAATGAAGAAATCTTAGATTGATAATTCATAATTCTTATAAACTGAGTTTTTAATTGATTAATGCGATAATGAAGTACAGTGATCCTCCCTTGGACTTCTAGTGGAATGCTTTGTCTTCTAAAGGCCTTATTTACCTCTTAGTACTGTAGGGTGAAGAGGTGAAGTGAGTGATGCCAAATGAGCCGAGTTAAGGCTCTATTTATAAGTATCAAAGATGTTACGGCGTAACAGTTATGAACACATTACACCATAACAATGCTGATGTGGTTTCCTATTCTCCAAGCTTAACTGATGTTACGGCGTAACCATATTGCCATGGTTATGCCGTAATGCTAACTCGAATAGTCCATCTTCCTTTATATTATACATTACGGCGTAAAGGTGGTGGTGAGGTTACGCCGTAACAACTGATGCTGAGTCATTTCTTCGTTAATCTTAATTATGGCATAAATACTGCGGGGAGGTTACGCCGTAAAAGCCTTGAATGTCATCACTTCTTGAATTCCATGTCCAAATCCAGCGTCTTTTGCTAAAATGCTTGCTTTGCTCTTGCAAACTAAATATAGGCAATTAAGTAGTGTTTTCAAACATTTATAACATATTTACAAGCATTTTCATAGGGAATTTGATACTAAAAAGTATTAACTATTTGATGTTATCAAATATCCACCCACTTAACTTTTACTTTCCCTCAATTAGAACCGTTTAGAATAACTTATAAAAATATTTCCCTAATCTAACTTAGAGAAATGAATTTATAATTTACTTATGCTAGAAACATCAAAGCAAAACACCTCACGAAAATAGGGATAAAAAATCACTCAACTCTCAATCTAGTCTAAATGTTTCATTTTTTGAGGTGATTACTCAATTGCACTGTCATAGCATGTATTCTATCATAGGCTTAGAAAGTACATAAAACGTCACCAGCTAGAATTAGGGTCTAAACAGTGTTGAAGGCAATAAGGGTGAGACAAAAGTTTAAACAGGGTAAATCATCCTGCAATCTTTAACAAAAGCGTTACACCAACGAGGCGACAAAATCACATATACACATCCATAACGATGGAATAGACATACATGATTGCATTCAAATCCATCATTCGAGCAAAACCAAAGGTTAGGATGCAAAATGATATAGGGTAAGATAATACATGGGATACATATTAATTGGTGTTAAATAAAATACAAAAAGAAATTGTCTTAAAATATCTAAGGTTTTTATAACCAACTACCGTCCATCCATAAGCCTAAGTATTGATGTCCGAAAATCTGATCCATAATAATGGGCTACTAGCCCCATTCTTCACAATCATATAGGTGGCTTATATTTACACCACCTTTATATCTTTTTTTAGCGCATAGATGGCTTATAGTTGCACCATCTTTACATCATTTTATAATTTGTTGGTTTTATAACGTAACCAACATGAACTCACATATATATACATATGCTACAGGGGTTTATATCTTTAATTATTGCCCCTGCAACATATGATACATAACACACATCCCTCTACTTGAGATGAACAATATTGAAAATGACAAAACATGAGGGTCTTTATAGATCTTTAATGATAGGTCTTCCATGACCGTGCAAAATTTCCAAACCCATTTCCCTAAACCAATGGACTTTAGTATCCAGGTACTTTAACACAAAGAAAAATTTAGACTACAAGGATGGCTAAGGCGAAAGGGTGTAACGATACAAAAAGGGTTTTAAACATAGATTGGCTGAACAAGGTGATCTAGGGGTATCTTGCAACTAAATTGAGTGCAAACAAGGGATTTTACATGGGGAGGTCGACAAGTCAATGTGACAAGTCTATAAACACACACATATAGGTTGTTTGGGTGAATTCCTAAGATGTTGCCTTTTCAAACTGTCTATTCTAACTAATCAATTATGTCTCGAAATGATGCACATGCCAAGTTCTAAAGTCTACAATACTACTAGCACACTCATGTATTTGGTGGATTTATGTATAATAGATGAAAATGGACTAATAGGTTAAACCTTACCAATTAAGTTAAAGGATAATAGTACGCTCGGCAAATATTAATTCTAGTTTATTAAAAAAAACATGTCAAAAATTTAAAATAGGCATAATTTTTCAAAGAAAACTAGAAAATCGAAGACAAATATAAGTCAAGTGGTAATTCTACTCCCATCCCCCTACTTGGTTTGTACAATGTCTCTATTGTACAATTAAGGAAATGAAATTAACATAATAGGAGTAGAATTTAAACCAAAGACTCCCCTAAGCATTTCTCTCCACTTCTAATGAGAATTGAATTCTTACAAATTGTCAATTGAGCAACCTCGTTTCCCTTGGAATCAGTAGACAACAAAAAGCATTAAACATTCAAAAATAAATATACAATAAGACCTAACTCACTTTCGTTGGAATCACGATTGCATTTAGCATATGCAACAAGCCTTTTAAACCACTTGGTGGCTCAAGTGGACGAGTGAAGTCTCGTGAGGGCTTCCAGAGAACATACCCATGAAGTTCATTTAATTATATAAGGTTTTGAAAAGGTTTCACACTATTTTCAGGTTTTTAGGAAGGGATTACAGCGTAATCATGGTTTTAGTTACACCGTAATCATGTGGTTGTTAAATTTGAAAATTTAAATTAAGAAAGATTATGGCGTAACTCGGGCAGGAGATTATGCCATCATTACATCTGTTACGGCGCAACCATGGTGGTTATGCCTACACAGGAATTTGTTTACCACATGACAACGAGCCGAGGAGACTTCGAATTCCTATTCCTTGCTGAGAGAACCTACAAAATTAAGTGAGAAACCAAACAAACCAACCAAAACTTGAAATCCCTAAATGAAATTCAATAATAAAAGACGGGCTGTCTCCCAACAAGCACTTTTGTTTATTACCGAGTCTTTAAGTTAGACTCATTCCAACTCTACATTTTCCTAATAGCTCTTCCATCTTTGTCTATCTCCTTCCTGATATGAATCTAGAGCTATTAACTCTTCCTAATAGTAGGGAGTCATCCAATTATTTAGTTATACACACGAAACTCTTCCCATTTTTGAAAGAGTATCGTTTGACTTCAAAGGTTTCACTTTTGACAAACGATGGTTCGTAATATTTTTTTTCGATGCCACTTTCCCATTGCTCTTCTTCCTCGAATCCTTCATCGTGCCATCGATATGTGGTATCATGAAACTTTTTACATTTCTCCCATACATCATCAAGAGCATACCTTTTCTTTCCAACTCTTAGATCATATTCGATTGCCAACTATTCAATTTTGTTATCAAACTCTTCCTTGTTTTCGTTAAACCTTGTTGAGTATGGGTTGTCCCGTGTCTTCCCAAAGTCAACCTCAACATCAAAACTATCCATTACTCATTCGTTAAGTACTTCATTCCTAATAGACTTACTAATATTTGTATGTCGTAACTTAATTTTTAACCATTCTTTGAATGAATAGTCCATAGGTCGTGGTTTGATAGGCTGAGAAGAATCTGGGAAGTATGTTTTTATGTTTGAAATTAGGTTTTCCTAACAAAATAGATTTTAAGAGGTATTTTCCTATTCCCTAGGTGTCTTGTCGTTGTTAAACGAAGGTTTCTATGGTTTTTTACCTCCAGAAAAGTAAGAGTGTGGGAATTCATGGTGATATTCACAATGGTTTTCATACTTAATTGTTTCATTAGGAATGCTGTCATCTTCAAACTCGGTATTTTGTGTAATCCATTCGTAATATCTCCTTTCACGGGTCATATCTTCAATATTCTTACTTCCATACCTTACCTTCAGGAAGTCAGTAAATGTCATACGGTTTCCCCTAATGCTTTGTCTTTTATAATCCCGAAAACATATCCATTGTTCGAGCATTCCATTTTCGCCCTTTCTGTAGATAGCATTGTATCCACTACAAAAGCTTAAATCCAAATTACAAGTAGGCCACATTCCGTAATTCTTTCCATATTCGTTGTCATAGAATACTCAAACTGGTTTACACACATGCCATCTTGAAGTTATCTTTTTGAAGTTCTTGACCTCTTTATGCCCATCTTTAGGTTCTTGCATCTCATCATTTAAATCAACTGTGCCTATACTCTCATCATCACAAAATCGAGAATGTTGCTCAAATTATAAACATGAGGGGGATTTATAAGAAAATAAGTCCTCTCCTATTTCAAGGGGATTAAAAGGTTGTTCATTAAGTATAGAGTTTGTCACATAAACTTTTTGAACAGGAACACTAGATTGACAAACATTTTCATCCATATCAACAAAAACTATATCTTCACCTATTCCTAATGAAAATTTTCCTTTAAAAACATCAATTTGGGCATGTATCATTGCCAGAAATGATCTTCTTAGAATTATTGATTCATTAGGTTCCCCTTTCGTGTCCGTAATTATGAAGTCACAGAAAAATAGGAATTTATCGATCTTAACTAGGACGTTTTTTGCTATTCCTAACGGGGTTTTTTCAGTCATATCAGCCATCACTACTGTCTTGTTGGTTTCTTTAAGATCAACTAGCTTTAAATGTTTGAAACTTGATATGGGCATGATATTAACGCTAGCTCTTAAATCTGCCATGGCATATAAATTAAGATTACCAATGGTGCAAGGAAGATTGAAACCCCCCAGGTACCATAAAGTTCCCAATATGTCCCCTTCTTCTTTAACTGTGATAAGAGATCCTCCTTGAATTTCATTAGTCCCGCGAGAAGATGCTCCTTTGTAAACTGCCTTGCATTCCTCCACAAGTGATTTGAGGATCTCGATTAACGCATCTACCTCGGTCTCCTTATCTTGCCTAACCATGTGTTTTTCCATCTCTTTTTATAGCCATTCATTTAAGTTCTCTTCCAGGCTTAATTCTTTATGTTGAGGTTTAGGTGCTAAGGGTTCTATGTTATCACTCATCTCGTGTTTACTTATTTCTGATTTGTCTTTAGATACCAATTCTGTGTCATCATCCAGGGGTTCATATCTATCTTGGATATGGGGTTGAATAGGTTCAAAGTAAGGGAGCAATGGTGGTAAACCATACTGGGTATTGATCTTTGAATGATTCTCATAACCCATATTCCTACTTCTCGTATGGTTAAAAAAATTGACATCCTTATTATCATAGTTTAATGGAAATGGGACCCAATATTTTCTAGTCTTTTCTTTCCATCTCTGCTTCGTATTCCATGTACTCAGCAATAGTTATCTCCTTGAAGTTCTTTTTTATCGTTCTCCTAAATTTAGGTATAACCATCCCTGATGCCAGACTCCCTTCAGTCAACATTAGGTATTGCTCAATGGTAAGAGAATCGATATCCATTTCACTCATCATTTTCCTAAAAATTAACAAAGCTTAGTGTTGGAAATAAATCAAATTATAACTAATTTTAGCTCCCCAGCAGCGGCGCCAAAAACTTGATGTGTAAAATTATTTTAAATAATTAATTGCCAAGTTTTAAATTTATAAAAATCGTCTACCGATACACGCACTAACGGGCAGAGAACCCGGTCGTATGTAGTACAGTATTTGGTAAATCCGAGGTCATCCCAAGAGCTAAGGGCACTAGGTCTAATTTGATTTTGTCGCGTTTGAAAAATGGTTTTAAGATTGATTTGAAAAACTTAAGAAAAGTAAATGCAGAAAAGTAAATTAATAAAAGTAAACAGGGAGAAAAGCATGCTAGCCAAGCCATTTCATTACTACTGTTATGATTATGTTTTCATATGCAATGTTCAATTACAAATTTCATTGGTAGATCTAATATTGACAGACCCGAATTGGCATTTGAGGCATGTCCTATACTTACTCTGCGATCCCAAATCCCCTAGGATCGCACGGGCAGGGCATCCAAGTTTGTAGTGGTTTATCCCTAACTACCTTTAAGACCAATTCCATAATCTATACAGATTATTAACCCTCTCTGAAAGAGTTCTTATACTTGTTAAGTGTTTAATGTGACCAAGGCGGTAATATGATTAATTCCTACACTAGGGATAGGTGCCAAGCTGTTAGCCTCAAAATATTGAGACGAACAAGGAAGCTCGGCTACTAATCGTGGAAGCTCGGTCTTTACTCAATTATATGTTGTAATACGCTAGAAAGGGTAAACGAGCTCGTTTATGTAAGCTAATTAGTCACGTGTTATGGGCTAAAGCCCAAGTGATCCAGAGCCTGGCCCATGTTACTATCTTAGGCATCCAAGTATTTGCTAAGTAGTTTAAATACCCCTTCTCCACATTGGAGAAGGGTTGGTTGTCATTTTTTACATTTGTGTTACACTTAGCAATCCATCCTTTCTTTTCTCTCTCTTGTTTTTCTCTATCTAACTTCTATTTAGAATTCTTCTCATCTCCTAGCGTATTTCTTGTATTCAAATATGAAGTGTAAGTGGTTCTTGGATCATACATGTGGTATCATACGCTAGGGGTAGATAGGTGATTTGTTTCTGGTTTTTTAATCTTAATTCAAGCTTATTCATAAGCATATAAGTTCACACCTCTCTTTGGTCATAAGCTATTGATTTGAAAAACTTGCACTTTCAGGTTTATCTTGTTCATATCTTATATGGTACTTATTTTCTTGGCTTATTTTCTTTGGAAACTCTTATTTGAAGCTTATTACTCATGGCTTATATTGGTTTCTTGCTTATTTGATTCGCAAAAGATTTTATATTTCATTGTTATAATCGGTCGCAGCTTGTTATTATTAAGTTCTTATAGCTTATTCTAGAGAAGTGCAAGCTTATTCGGTTTGTTTCTTTGCTTATTTGAATGTCTTGAAGCTTATTTCTCCGGTTTGAAAGTCTTTGTAGCGGTTTGGTGTTCATAGTACCGCTTGTTTTGTTTCCTAGCCGAATTCAAGCAGAGGAACAAAACCTTGTACTTCTTGTGGTCCTAAGTTTTGAAAGTGACAAGCCAGCGGTTTGCTTATTTTTAATAGGCAGCGGGTTGTAGTGTTTGGCAGCGGTTTATTAACAGGTTCAGCGGTTTATATACTTTTTCATGGCCTGTCTAAACAAACCTCTTCCCAATTGAAAACTTAGCAGCGCGTTTGGTGTAAAAGTCGCAGCAGTTTATCAATAATAACTTGGCAGCAGTGTAGTACTAACGACGCAGCGGTTTAGTAGGATAACAAGGCAACGGTGTGACATCCGTGATTTAATCAAGTTAGTGATACCTTTAGAAATGGCTAAGAGTTCATTATGTGTGATTTCTTGTGTGCTATGTGTTATATATGTGTGCTAAGTGGTTTGAATAGGTGCATGATATCATTTTGAGGTGTATGATCATCTCATTTTGAGTGCGTTTGTGTTTGGTGATGAGTATTCTATTTGTTCACGTATAGTGATAATGGAAAGGAATGGCGTGTTGCATGCAATGCTACGTCAATAGTTGGATGATTTTGTGTTAAGCGTTTATGGGAAATGTATCATGTGGAAAATAAGTGAAGTGAGTGAAATTTGGATATTTATAGTAGACTTTCTAAAAATAGAAAGTGAAATGTGAAATGAAAAGTTATATTTTTGCAAAGTTTAGTAAGTTGCGTTTATATAAAAAGGTTTACTCAAATTAGCTTAGGTTTTCCTGAAAACATAAGGTAATAAAGGTAATTAGTTAATTAATAATTAAATAAAAAAATAAAAAAATAGTATAAGAGGGGGGGGGGGGGGGACGATCGGCATAAGGGTTTAGGGTAGGGTTAGGAGACCTAAACTTTGTTAAACTCTAAGACTTAAGGGATAAGGATACTTAGGGTTATATACCAACAAACCTAGCTCATAATCTTTTCTCTCATTCCTTGTGTCGACCGAATATCAGCCTTGAGAAAAACCTAGAGTGCCGAATTTGGTGTTTGATTCAAGAACATTCAAGAATTTTTTTTAGGTGTTAGCATTCAAGGTAAGTATGTTCATCTTAGCTAAATTATGATATTCATGTAACATGATTTATGATGGATCTAGGGTTTACATAAAATACAGATTATATATGAACTTTAATGATGGTATGATGATTAGGGTTAGTTTAGGGTTATGATCATGCATGTTGCATGTTAGGGTTTGCGTTAGAACATGATTTAGAGTTGGTCAGATTTTGGGTCTGTGTTCAGCTAATGATATCCAGATGTTAGAAACGTGTTTTGATATGATTCAAGAGCCTAAATTGTAGTTCAAAGAGTCTATTTTTCAAAAACTCTAGCCTCAAATGATTTTGAGTTTTGGAAGTTGGTTAAATGTTTGTCACAAGAAAAGTTGTCAAAGCAGTGAATACAAGTCAGAATTAGGTCATGTTTAGGAGGGTAAAAACCTAACTTAAAGGTGGAATTAGGGATAGACAATCTACAGTTGTTAGGTTCAATATGTATATAAAGAAACCCTAGAAGGATAGATTCTAATTGTGTGTCTAAGTATGGTAATTAGGGCCATACATTTTAGTGTGCAATCAGATCTGAATTGGGACCGTTTTAAAGTTGGATTTCATTTGGGATAGTTGCACATGTAATGAGAACTTGAGAATTACAAGGTAGTTAGTAAACTCATAAATGAACTTATGTGATTTTTTGTATAATTTATGAAGGTCAGCAAGTAAGGTTTTTAAGTTAGTAACGATATACTAAAATTCTGCATTTCCAAAATAAATTGTAGTTAACTAGTGTGATGTGTTAATGAGGTGGTTAAAGTTGGGTATGGTGTCGGGGTGGCCCATGATGGTTAATCAAACCCTTAGACATCCATCATATGTGTGTTACATGGACTAGAGCTTTTATCTTGGTCGCATGTAACCGTGTTTATTTATTTGTATAGTTGCATGATAGGAATTGGAAGCTGCTTTTTGAGCAATCAGGTGAGTTACATAGTCCCACTTTTTATTGCATTTTAAACTTGGGATGGAAATGATGCAAGTGTTGAAATGAGTTTTAAATTTCTGTGATTATGTGTTAGTGTAAATGCATGGACTATTATGTGACTGATATGCGTTATGTGCTATATGTTATGTGATGTGATATTGATGTGTGGACTAAGTCAGGAGGGTTACTTGCGGGTATCCATAGCCTGTTTAGTGGAAGGTACTGTGGCCTAGTCAGGAGGGTTACTTGCGGGTATCCATGGCCTGGGCTAGAGGGAAACCACAAGGACTTTGGTATGATCCGAGAGTGATTGAGGTCGTCTGCTTTGTGTTTGAGTGATTGATTAGATTGAATTGCATGTTAGCTTGTATGTTAGTTAGCATATTTGCCATGCAAATGTATTGTTTTATAATCACAGTAATTGGATAAATTGTTTTGGAAATTGATTGGATATGTGTGTCTAAAAACCTATGTTTCTCACCAACCATTGGTTGACGTATAAGCATCATTTTCAGGTATTTAGCAGGATGAGGTTAAAATTATGAAAAGTAGCTAGATGGACCGTAGGCAGCTGGCGAAGTTTAGTTATCTAGATTTCGTTAATTTTTATAACTGCTATGCTTCCCCTCTATTTTGTGTAGATTTTATATTTCCTATTTTGTTAAGTTATCGTCTTAGTTTTGTTGCCTACCCATAGCTGATTTAGTGTGTATTGCCTTGTTATTAGTTAGCTATGCCTTCCCAGTTCCATAAGAAGTTCTGTTAGGGAACCGTCTTTGCAACCGGGCATAGGAGTTTCATTGAGCCAGGGACAAGACTTAGGATGAAGAGAACAAATCTTAGGACCTAAGTCCTAATTGGCCTTTACCCATGCCATATTGAAGAAAAGATGCCCATAAAGGAGGTTAGAGGAGAGTCATTCATGGAATGGAAGACAAAGGTGACAACGAAGGAGGGCATTGTCATCAAGTTTCCTAGAAAGTTTCATGGATACAAGTTAGCAACGAAAGAAGAAGTGGAGGAAAATGAAGGGTTGAAGGAAGTTTGGGAACAGATGTAGTATGTGATATCAGACAACGACTCGGATCTTGAATCCACAGATAGTAGTTAACCTTAGGGCATCCTCTTTGTCTTTCATTTTAGGTTTATTTTTCGGTCTTTAGTCGAAACCATGTTTTAGGAATTGTTATTTTCGAAAAATTAGTTTGGTGTTTTGGATATTGATTTAGTATTTTATGAAATGGATAGAGTTATAGTTGAAATGGTTCCTTATATGTTTTTATGTGATTAAATGAATTGTATGTGAATGTTGTGTTAAACTAAGAAGTGTCATCATAGGAGGAGTACATTTGTGCTAGGGAGCCTCTATAATTATGGTGGCCAACATAATTATTCATGTGCCCCAG
Source organism: Tanacetum coccineum (assembly GCA_026074375.1). Classification (NCBI taxonomy): domain Eukaryota; kingdom Viridiplantae; phylum Streptophyta; class Magnoliopsida; order Asterales; family Asteraceae; genus Tanacetum; species Tanacetum coccineum. Next base: position 20,606 of record BQNB010046029.1, on the reverse strand, counting down.
CACAAGTGGACTTGCAAATATGATTACATTAGTAAGTGTTAACACATTGGTGTATAGTATTTTGATAGTAGTATGTATATATACTACTATAGAAGTATAGGATCGAAATTCGTCTTCTCTCGTTTAGTGTATATTATTCCTTTCCTCTTATAGAAACATGGTTCGAACTTCGCGTCAAAAACCTACCCCGGAACCGAGCCCAGAACCGAATCCCGACATTGCTACAATAATTATGCGGCAGTTGCAGAATATCATTCCTCATATCGTCACTTAGGTGACTGCTAATGTGAATAATGCGAATGGAGGAAATGGAAATGGTGGGAACAATGGATGTTCCTACAAGACTTTCACTGCTTGTAACCCTAAGGAGTTTGATGGAAAGGGTGGTGTAGTAGCACTCACCCGTTGGATAGAAAAGATGGAGTCGGTGTTTGATAACAGTGGTTGTACTGTGAACCAGAGAGTGCGGTATACTGCTAGTTGTTTTGTGAACAATGCTTTGACTTGGTGGAACACACAAGTCCAAGCGAGAGGTCGTAAAGCTGTAATTGGTATGATTTGGAATGATTTTAGGGCGTTGCTTGTGGAGGAGTTCTGTCCAAGCAACAAGATGGGGAAACTAAAGAATGAGTTTTGGAACCACACTATGGTAGGAGCCAATCATGTCGCCTACACTGACAGGTTCCATAAATTGGCCAAACTAGTCCGTCACTTGGTTACTCCTGAATCTTCGCGTATCAAGAGGTACATCAATGGGTTAGCACCTTAAATCTGTGGTATGCTACGGGCGACCCAGCCAACTACTATTCAAAGAGCTATCTTGATGGCTGGAATACTCACTGACGAGGCTGTCCGTTGTGGGACATTGACTAAGGGAACTGATAAGAGGAAAGAGATGAAGGAATCAAGTAAGCAAAGGAGTACATGGAAAGACAATAAGAAATTTAAGACTGGATCGGGGTTTGTGGTGACTGTTCCTCCCAGGAACGACAATGTGAGCACATACCCTAAGTGTGCTAAGTGTTATACTTTCCACCCAGAGAATGCACCTTGTAAGCTGTGTTATAACTGCCAAAAATCGGGTCATTATGCGAAACAGTGTTGGGCACCGATTAGGTAAGTGGCGCTTGTGAATGTGGTTAGGATGGGATAGAATCAGAGGGCATGTTATGAATATGGGAGTCTTGACCATCTTCGCTATGATTGCCCCAAATCAAAACAAGTAACTGGAAAAGCAAAGAACCTGTTGGCTTTGGAGGGAAACATGAACACCCAAAACAATAGGAACCAATCCAGAGGAAGGGCATTTAATTGGAATGCAGTAGAGGCTTTGCAGGATCTAAAAGTTGTGACTGGTACATTTTCTTTAAACAATCAATTTGCTACTGTTCTTTTCGATTATGGAGCTGATTTTAGTTTTATTTCTTCTGAGTTTACGCCTTTGCTAAATGTGGAACCTTGTATTGTAAACCCTGGTTATGTGATAGAAATAGCTGATAGTGAGAGTGTAGAAGTTGATAGGGTATCCGTGGTTGCAAGCTAGAACTAGGAAACTCCCTGTTCACTATAGATTTGATACCGTTGGGTCATGGATGTTTTGATGTGATTATGGGGATGGACTAGTTGTCCAAGAATAAGGCTGTTATAGTATGCCATGAGAAAGTAGTAGAGATACCGATAAAAGAGGGTGGGATACTTCGAGTTCATGGGGAACGTACTTTAGGAGCCACCAAATCCCTAATGAACACTAAGATAGATGAACCTAGGATAAGTGATATACTTGTGGTGCGAGATTTTACTGATTTGTTTCCGAAAGACTTGTTGGGGCTACCACCGCAGTGACAAGTTGAGTTCCGTATAGACTTAGTTCCGGGAGCCACGTCGGTCGCGAAGTCTCTATATCGTTTGGTACCCTCGAAAATGCAACAATTGTCTGGGCAACTTCAAGAGTTGCAAGACAAGGGTTTCATATGACCTAGCCATTTGCCGTAGGGATCACCTGTTTTATTTGTAAAGAAGAAGGATGGATCTTTTCGTATGTGTATCGACTATAAGGAGCTGAACAAATTAACTATTAAAAACTGTTATCCACTCCCTAAGATCGATGACTTATTTGATCAGCTGCAAGTAGCATGTTATTTCTCTAAGATAGATCTTCGGTCAGGATATCATCAGCTATGTGTGCATGAAGATGACATTCCAAAGACCGCATTTCAAATGAGGTATGGACATTTTGAGTTTACGGTTATGCCATTTGGGTTAACCAATGCACCAGCAGTCTTCATGGACTTGATGCACTGGGTGTGCAAACCGTATCTAGATAAGTTTGTCATTGTATTCATTGATGACATCCTGGTCTACTCAAAGACGAAGGAAGATCATGAAGTTCACTTGAAGTTAGTGTTAGAGTTACTAAGGAAGGAGAAGCTGTATGCGAAGTTTTCTAAGTGCGAGTTTTAGCTACAGGAAGTGCATTTCCTTTGACACGTGGTCAACCAAAGTGGTATTCACATGGACCCAAGTAAAATAGAGGCGGTGAAGAATTGGAAAGCTCCTAGAATGCCATCGGAAATTCGATCATTTTTGGGATTAGCTGGCTACTATCGGCGTTTCATTGCGAATTTCTCCAAGATTGCTAAACCCCTTACTTTGCTAACTCAAAAAAACCAAAAGTATGAGTGGGGCAAAAAAGAGGAAGAAGCATTTTAGACCTTGAAGAATAATCTGTGTGATGCTCCTATCTTGTTGTTACCGGACGGAATTGAAGATTTTGTAGTTTACTGCGATGCATCGAATCAAGGACTAGGTTGTGTGCTCATGAAAAAAAGAGGCAATGTAATCGCCCTATGCATAGGTGACAACTGAAGATTCACGAGAAGAATTATACAACACACGACCTTGAGTTGGGAGCTATCGTGTTTGCTCTTAAGACTTGGAGGCATTACTTGTATGGCACGAAGAGTGTCATCTACACGGATTACAAGAGCCTTTAACATATTTTCGACCAAAAGGAGTTAAATATGCGCCAAAGGTAGTGGATTGAGCTGTTTAGTGATTATGAGTGTGAGATTTGCTTCCATCCTGGTAAGGCGAATGTGGTGGCTGATGCGTTAAGTAGGAAGGAACGAGTGAAACCTAGACGTTGTTTGTGACAATGGATCTATGGAACATTCAGTCTTAGAGTGGATAGAAATGATATTGGGCCAGCCCAAGTGAGGGGTTCAAAACGTTAGAAACGTTTTGCTTAAGGCTACATGGTTTAGATCAACAGATGGAAAGGAAGGAAGACAAGAATTTGTATTTTATAGATAGGATATGGGTTCCTTTAGTAGGAGATGTGAGAATGGTAATTTTTTGAACGAAGCTCATAAGTCTATGTACTCTGTGCATCTTGGAGTGGATAAGATGTACCATGACCTACATGATATGTATTGGTGGCCAGGAATGAAGAGAGATATTGCTATCTACGTCAGTAAGTGTTTGACTTATTCAAAAGTGAAGGCTGAGCATCAAAGACCTTCGGGTTTATTGCAACAACCTGAGATACCAGAATGGAAGTGGGATAAGATCACTATGGATCTTATTACCAAGTTACCTAGGTCAATAAGTGGGCATGACGCGATATGGGAAATAGTCAACAAACTTACCAAATCAGCTCATTTCCTAGCGATTCGTGAGGATTTTAGTACGGAGAAGTTGGCGAGTTTATATATTCATGTAATTGTGGCACGACATGGAGTGCTCATGTCGATTATTTCGGATCGAGATGGGCGATTTACTTTACACTTTTGGCAAACGGTACCTAAAGCGGGTTTAGGACAAGATTTAGATTGGTATCTGCTTATCATCCTCATTCAGTTGACTAGTGAGCATACAATTCAGACTTTGGAGGATATGTTATGGGCGTGCGTTATAGATTTTGGTGGTAGTTGGGATGTCCATCTACCATTAGCCGAGTTTTCTTACAACAACAGTTATCATTAAAGCATTCGGTGTGCTCTGTTTAAGGCCTTATATGGTAGGAAGTGTAGGTCTCCTGTGTTATGGGCAGAGATTAGAGAGGGTAGTTTGATTGGACCTGGGTTAGTACTAAAGACGACAGATAAGGTGGTATTGATAAAGGAAAAGCTCAAAGCGGCGAGAGATCGTCAAAAGAGCTATGCAGATAAGAGACGTAAACAGTTAGAGTTTCAGGTGGGTGATCAGGTATTATTAAGGGTGTTGCCTTAGAAGGGCGTAGTGCATTTTGGAAAGAAGGGTAAGTAATCACCAATATATGTAGGACCGTTTGAGATCCTTGAAAGGATTGGCCTTGTAGCTTATAGGTTGAGGTTACCTGAGGAGTTGAATAGCGTGCATAACACCATTCATGTGTCAAATCTGAAGAATTGTCTGGCGGACACTAATTTGCATGTGGCATTGGATGAGATCAAGGTCGATAAGACACTTTGTTTTGTCGAGGAACCTGTAAAGATTATGGATCGAGAAATTAAGAAGTTAAAATGTAGGAAGATAGCGCTTGTGAAAGTTAGATGGAATTCAAAATGCGGTCATGAGTTTACTTGGGAACACAAAGACCAGATGAGGATTAAGTATCCACAGTTGTTCGTTGATTGAGTTGTTGAGCCTTCTAGTTAAATCTCAAGACGAGATTTCCTCAAGGAGGGGATACTATGACATCCGTGATTTAATCAGGTTAGTGATACTTTAGAATACAATAAAAAATGGCTAAAGTTCATTATGTTGTGTTTTCTATGTGCTATGTGTTATATATGTGTGCTAGTGGTTTGAATAGGTGCCATGATATCATTTTGAGGGTGTTTAATCATTCATTTTGAGTGAGTTTGTAACTAATTTTGTGTTTGGTGATGGAGTATTCAATTTTTTAAAGTATAGTGATAATGGAAAGGAATGGTGTGTTTGCATGCAATGGCTATGTCATTAGTTGGATGATTTTGTTGTTTAGCGGTTAATGGGAAATGTTATCATGGTGGAAATAGTGAAGTGAGCTGTAATTTGGATATTTATAGTTAGACTTTCATAAATAAAAGTGATATGTGAATGAAATAGTTATATTTTGAAAAAGTTTGGATGTTGAATGTTTGTAAAAAGGTTTACCCAATTAGTTAGGATTGTATTTTCATGAAAAAACACGATAATAAAGGTAATTAGTTAATTAATAATTAAATAAAAAAATATAGTATAAGGGGGGGGGACAATCGGCACAAGGGTTTAGGGTAGGGTTAGGAGACCTAAACTTTGTCAAACTCTAAGACTTAAGGGATAAGGATACTTAGGGTTATATACCAACAAACCTAGCTCATAATCTTTTCTCCAATTCCTTGTGTCGACTGAATATCAGCCCCAAGGAACCCTAGTAGTGCCCGTGTTTGGTTGTTTGTTCAAGACATTCAAGAAATTTTTGTTTACGGTGCTAGCATTTTTTTCCCAAAAAAACGGGTAAGTTGTGCATCTAGCGTTGTTTAGATATTCATGTAACATGATTTATGATGGATCTAGGGTTTACATAAAATACAGATTATATATGAACTTTAACGATGGTATGATGATTAGGGTTATGATCATAAATGTTGCATGTTAGGGTTTGCGTTTGAACATGATTTAGAGTTGGGCAGATTTTGGGTCTGTGTTCAACTGTTGATATCTAGATGTTAGAAATGTGTTTTGATATGATTCATGAGCTTAAATTGTAGTTCAAAGAGTCTATTTTTCAAAAAGTCTGGCCTTGAATGATTTTGAGTTGTGTAAGTTGGTTAAATGTTGGTCACAAGAAATGTTGTCAAAAACAGTAAATACGGGTCAGAATTAGGTCATGTTTAGGAGGGTAAAACACTAACTTAAAGTGGAATTAGGGATAGCCAATATACAATGATTAGGTTCAATATGTATATAAAGAAACCCTAGAAGGATAGTTTCTGATTGTGTGTCTAAGTATGGTAATTAGGGCCATAAATTTTAGTGTGCAATCAAATCTGAATTGGGACAGTTTTGAAGTTTGATTTTTTTGGGATAGTTGCACATGTAATGAGAACTTGGGAATCACAAGGTAGTTAGTAAACTCATAAATGAACTTAGATGATTTTTGGTATATTTTATGAAGGTCAGTAAGTAAGGTTTTTAAGTTAGTAAAAATACACTAAAATTCTGCATTTTTGAATAAATTGTAGTTAACTAGTGTAATGTGTTAATGAGGTAGTTAAGGTTGGGCATGGTGTCGGGGTGACCCATGATGGTTATTTAAACCCTTTGACATCCATTATATATATGTTACATGGACTAGAGATTTTAGCATGGTCACGCATAACTGTGTTTATTTATGTGTATAGTTGCGTGATAAGAATTGGAAGCTGCATTTTGAGCATTCAGGTGAGTTACGTAGTCCCACTTTTTACTGTGTTTTAAACTTGGGATGGAAATGATGCAAGTGTTGAAATGAGTTTTAAATTTCTATGATTATGTGTTAGTGTAAATGCATGGACTATTATGTGACTGATATGCGTTATGTGTTACATGTTAAGTGATGTGATATTGATATGTGTGGACTAAGTCAGGGGGTTACTTGCGGGGTATTCTATGGCTGTTTAGTGGAAAGGTATTGTGGCCTATATGGGGGTTACTTGAGGGTTTACATGGCCTGGAGCTTAGAGGGAAAACCATTGGGTCTTTGTATGATCCTTGGAGAGCGATTGAGGTTGTCTGCTTGGTGTCTGAGTGATTGATTGGATTGGATTGCATGTTAGCTTGTATGTTAGTTAGCATAATTGCCATGCAAATGTATTATTTTATAATCTTTGTAATTGGATTAAATTGTTTTTTGGAAATTGATTGGTTTGTTTGTTGAAAAACCTATGTTTCTCACCAACCATTGGTTGACGTATAAGCATCATTTATGGTATTCAGCAGGATGAGGTTAAAGTTAGGAAAAGTAGCTAGATGAACTGTAGGCAACTGGCGAAGTTTAGTTATCTAGATTTTGTTATTTGTTTTGGATGATGAATGTTATTTGTTTTGTTCTGTTAGGATGTATGAATGTTTGCATGTCATGACGTTGACATGAACTGCCTTCATTTCAATGTCAGACGCCTTTTGGATTTTGTTGATGTGTTTGGGTATTTTCATGACACTACGTGTCTATACCTTGTATTTTATGCATGTTTTAGTTCTCTATATAGACGCCAATGTGTTGTGATGATTCCCTTTCTCGTCGCGCCTCGCTTTTCCGCCTTGGTGGGGTGTGACAAACGGTTTGTCTTTATATGCAGCGATTTGACCTTTGTACTTTTACAGTGGTTTAGTGACATCAACCAACGGTTTATCCCTTGTACTTTGCCAGCAGTTTATCCTTTGTACTATGGCAGCGGTTTAAGTGTCTAATTTAGGGCAGCGATTTGGTTAAAACACTTGCCAGCGATTTAGTGATTTCTGGCAGTAGTTTGTCCTTCAAATCCTTGGTAGTGGTTTGCTTAAGTTACATGGTAGCGGTTTACTCGTTAAGGCAGCGGGTTTGTCATTTGAGAATAGGCAGTTGTTTGTCTTATACATCTCGCAGTGGTTTGCTAACTGACTTTAAGAACATTTGAATACTTTGCCAAATTTTCGTGACTTAAACTTGGACAACTAACATTCAAAGACTTCTAATTAATTCTACTTCAACAAACCAAAACATTAACCAATACTTGTTTCACCGTTTCATTTTGGTTTTGTTAAATCTCGCAAAAGACTCAATTCTTTTCTCAGTTTAAATCAAAGAACTGTAAAATCCCGTGAACTCAAACAACATCAAACCACAACTTCAATCACAACACATCTACTTAAGATCCTACAAAATCATTTTCACTTCAGAATTAAACAATCATTCATCATGACTACTCCAATTACAACTTCCACAACTGAGAGTCAAATGCATAACAACATCATGGCAGTTGGTTAAAGGGATCGTCCACCAATGCTTGTAACGGGAAGATATGCACAATGGCAATCACATTTATTAAGATACATTGATACAAGAACGAATGGTGATGCCCTAAGGAAATGCATTCTTGAAGGTCCTTACATACCTTCTACTGTTACAATTCTAGTTGTACCTAACAGATGATTCTCCAGAAGTTCCAGAATGAACAATAGTTGAGACAATCTTTAATATGTCTCCTAAAAACAAAGAACATTATCGATTAGAAAAGGAAGCAATTCATTTACTATTGACCGGAATTGGGGATGAAATATACTTAACTGATGATGCTTGCAAAACAGCTCACGACATGTGGATAGCTATTGGACGACTACAACAGGGTGAATCTCTTAACATTCAAGATGTCAAGACTAATTTGGTTTGGGAGTTTGGCAAACTCACTTCTCATGATGGAGAGTCAATAGAGTCATACTATTCTAGATTTTACAAAATGATGAATGAAATGATAAGAAATAACTTGACACTTGCTACAATTCAAGGCAATGTTCAGTTTCTTCAACAACTTCAACCAGAAGGTTCAAGATTTGTGACAATTATCAAGCAAAATCATGACTTGGACACAGTATCATATCACAAACTCTTTGACGTTCTGAAACAGTATCAAAAGGAAGTTAATGAAATTTGTGCTGAGAGAATAGCCAAGAATGCTAACCCATTAGCACTTGTTGTTGCTGCTCAACAATATCTAAATCCTTATTATCAAGCACAAAAATCTCACAAATCATATGCACCACCATCAAAATAATCATGTTCCACCAGATCGAATGCAACTACCAAATTCAAAGGCAAAGAGCTAGCCAAACCAATCACACCTCCATCTGAATCAGCTTATGATGAAGACAATGATCCCGAACAAGCCCAGAGAGATAAGGATATGCAGAAATACTTGGCACTCATTGCAAAGTACTTCAAAAAGATCTACAAACCTACCAACAACAACCTCAAAACTTCTTCAAACTCTAGAAACAAGAATGTGGATACTTCTCTAAGGTACAAGAATGATAATCAGACTGGGCATTTTGGGAATCAGAGGATAGTGACTGTTGTTGGGGCTAGGGAGAGTGTCGGCAGTCAGGTAGTGCAGCAGACTGGGATACGGTGTTTCAGTTGCAAGGAATTTGGTCATTTTGCTAAGGATTGCAAGAAACCAAAAAGGGTAAAAGACTACTCGTGTCACAAGGAAAAGATGTTGCTGTGCAAACAAGCTAAGAAAGGTGTTCCACTTCAGGCAGAGCAAGCTGATTGGCTAGAGGACATGGATGAAGAGATTTATAAACAAGAATTAGAAGCACATTACAACTATATGGCAAAGATTTAAGAGGTTCCTACTGCAGTCTTAGGAACTGATACTGAGCCATTAGAACAAGTACAATACGATGCTGAATATAATGTATTTGCTAATGAAAGACAACATTCTAAGCAGCCTGAATCCATTAGTAAGACATGTATAGTGGAAAAGGTTGATAGTAATGTCATTCCTGATTCACTTGATATGTGTGATAATGATATTCAGACTAACCAAAATGCTGAAGATGAGCGTGCTACGCTTGCTAATTTAATTGTAAATTTAACACTTGATACTGAAGAGCATAAAAATATTTTGAAGAAATTAAAGAAAGCAAACGTATCATTGACTCAAGAATTAAAGGAGTGCAAATCCAATCTTGAGGAGTCTAATACTACTCGAGATAGTTTCCTAATTGCACTTCAAAGTAAACAGACTGAGCATGAGATGTACAAGACCTTAAATGACTGTACATTTGATTATGACAAACTTAAACGCAAGTTAAATGAAACTCTAGGACTATTAGCTCAAAAAGAAATTGACATAAAAGAAAGATTAAAACTTAAAGCCTATGAAATTTTTGTTGTCAAAGAGAAACACGATGAGTTAGTCAAAGATAGTTTTTTTTAACAAAGTCACATTATGAAGGTCTTGTCAAAGAGAAAACCAAGGTAATAACGGATTTGAAACTTAAAGAAGAAAAAGACATTGACAAAATGATTTCAATGGAAAAGCAATTAAAGCTTTTGAATGAAATTGTTTATAAAAGGAATCAATCAATTCAAACCATTCATATGTTAGCTCCCAAAGGCTCAACATTCAATGATATACCAACTTTTGTAAATCCAATGTACCTCAAGAAAGATCAATCTAAAAAGCCATGTTTGTATGAGATCTCATATGATACATCTGATCCTGAAAACAGATTCATCCCTGATAGGGAAAAGTCCTTGACTCTTAAAAAAGAGAGTAGATCAAAATTAAATAAAGACTTAGTGAAATCTTATGATTACACAAGCCAAAATAGACTTTATGAAAATTTTAAACCAGCGTCACAAGAATATCATGATCAGTTGGCACATGCAAATGAAGTAAGAAAGAAAATGTAGAGAAAATCTTTTGTTAAATCTAAACCAAATTTTTTCAAAAACATCGGTTTCTTACCTACTTCAAAATCAATTAGTAAAAGTAGACAAGCTTATAATGTAATGACGAATAACATAAATCATTTTAGAGAACTTGTTGATCAAGCTTGGGAAAAACATTCTCATGATCATTTTCGTGCACCAACTGCTCATGATATGGAAATCCTAATTAAAACATGTTTGATGCCTCTTGCCCTAAAGACACAAAATGATAGTTTCAAATTTGTTCATGAACTTAAACAAGAAATGCATGCTGATTTAAAGTACGTTGAATCCCTTGAAAAAGAAATTGACGAACTTAAATCTGATAAAGCAGATTTTTCAAACATGTATGATCTACTTCTGCAAGAGTGTGTTTCACAAGATGTTATGTGTTCTTATTTGCATTCTTTATCTGATTTAGATGCTCACACTGAATTGCAATGCTTATATCTTCATAAAGTGAAAGAATGTGAATGTCTTGCACAAAAGCTTTCTAAACAAACTGAAACTGTTAGTAAAGAAGTTTATAACGAGCTTTCACGAAGCTTTGCTAAATTAGAAAAACACTCAATTTCTCTTGAACTTGCTTTACAACAATGTCAAGAACAATGAAAAATGACACAATTTGCAAAGAAAATGCGTCAAATGTATTTCTAAAAGAACGTGAACAATGATTCGAAATACAAGATCTGAAAGCTCAATTGGAAGACAAGAACATTTCCATAAGTGAGTTAAAGAAACTCATTAAGAAATGAAAATGAAAGTCTGTGGAAACTAAGTTTGATAAACCATTTGTTGTTCAACAACCAAATGCTTAAAGGATTCCAAAACCATCAGTTTTAGGCAAACCAACTCCTTTTTCTGACTCTTTTGAAAGGAAACGTTTTTCAAAGACAAAGTTATTTCCCAACAGTAATGTGTCAGAGGGTTTATTAAAACCAGTCACTACACAGATTTTGCCTCAAACAACAAGGCAAGCTGTAAGAAATACAAATGTGATTAAACCAGGAATGTATCAAATTAACACAAGGCCAATACAAACTAAAGCACCACAGTTGCCTCAGACTTCTAGGAATACTAATCCTCGCGTTTGTACCTCTACAGGAGTAATTCACCAAACTAGTGTTAGTAGACCACAACTTAGGAGCACTCAAATGAAAGATAAGGTCGTTCAAAACAATAGTCAAGTGAAGCTTAAGAAGACTGAAGTAGAAGACGACCATAGAATTTCTAGTATTTCTAATAAAACAAAGTCTGTAATTGCGTGTAATGACATTTTAAAATCCAGAACTTCAAATGTTAATGCTGTTTGTGCTACTTGTGGAAAATGTGTGTTTAATTTAAATCATGATGCTTGTGTTTCTAAATTTATCCATGACGTGAATGCTAGAACTAAGAAGCCTAAAGTATTACCTATTAGTACTAGAAAACCCAAAAGTCAAGTGAACAAATCTGTTGCAACACCCCCTAAGAAAACAGTTGCATCAGCATCCACTATCTTGAAATCTAAGAGTTACTATAGGATACTTTATGAGAAAACTAATAAGGGATGGAAATGGTTGATAGCACAACAATGCCCATCAAGATATAAATGCGTTCCTAAGACAAAAATGAAATGGGTGCCTAAAGTTAGGAAAGAAGATGTGAACACAAGTATTAGTCCAACAATAGATAATGCATCTAGGATAACTAATGTCTTGAAAATCACAAATACTTTAGGATCCAATTTATCAAGTGTTCCATCCTCCTGTAATTTTCTTGCAGATTGTTCAACTCATCCTATTCATTGTTGACTCTGGATGCACAAAGCATATGACGGGCAATCTAAAGCTGTTGTGCAATTTTGTTGAAAAATATCTAGGTACTGTTCGTTTTAGCAATGATCAATTTGCTCTAATTCTTGGTTATGGAGATTTGGTTCAAGGAAATATCATGATCAATAGGGTTTATTACGTCAAAGGCCTTAATCACAATCTCTTCTCGGTTGGTCAATTTTGTGATGCAGATTTGGAGGTTGCATTCCAGAAATCTACTTGTTTTGTTAGAGATCTTCAGGGAAACGATTTACTCACTCGTAATCGTGGATCTGATCTCTATACAATTTCTCTTTAAGAAACCACTTCATCAACTCTAATCTGTTTCATGGCTAAAGCTTTACCAACACAAGCATGGTTATGGCATCGAAGACTTTCTCATGTTAACTTTGACTACATCAACTTGCTTTCAAAGAAGGATATCGTGATTGGTTTACCAAAACTGAAATATGTCAAGGATCAACTATCTTCCTCTTGTGAAGTGAGTAAAGCAAAAAGAAGTTCATTCAAGACAAAGGCTGTTCCAAGTACAAAAAGATGGCTAAATTTGATTCATATGGACTTATGTGGTCCTATGCGTGTTGAAAGCATCAATAGGAAGAAATACATTATGGTAATTGTTGACGACTACTCCAGATATACTTGGATTCTATTTCTAAGATCTAAGGATGAAACACCATAAGTTCTAAAAGATATTCTCAAAGTGATTCAATGTAATCTTCAAGCTTAAGTGATTACTATTCGAATTGACAGAGGCACATAGATCTTAAACAAGACACTCCTAGCATATTTCAAAGAAGAAGGAATTGAGCATGAAACTTCTACTCCTCGAATACCGGAATTGAATGACGTTGTTGAAAGACGAAACCGTACTCTGGTTGAGGCTACTCGAACGATGCTTTCAGCTTCTAAACTTCCTTTATTCTTTTAAAATGAAGCAATTGCAACCGGATGCTATACTCAAAACAGATCAATCATAATCCTGACACATGAGAAGACTTCCTATCACATCATCAATGACAGAAAACCTTCAATCAGACACCTTCAC
>BQNB010046028.1:0-43951 GCA_026074375.1 Tanacetum coccineum | reverse complement strand
TACAATGAATAATTAATTAAGTGACCGAGACCTAATATAATGAACGAACTTCCATTGTTCGACTCAATATTTTGAGGCTAACACAACCTTTTCCAAAGTCGAGTACATAGGAACGCAACATGTATTCCAATGTTTGAATGGTTCTCTCACTTTGACCATCGGTCTGTGGATGGTATGTCATACTCATATCTAATCGAGTACCTAATGCTTTATTTAGAGACTTCCAAAAATGTGAAGTAAACTTTCCATCACGATCAAAGATGATCAAAACTGGCACTCTATGCTTTGAGACTACTTCCTTCAAGTACTGTCTCGTCAACTTCTCTAACGTGTCATCTTCTCTCATAGGCAAGAATTGAGCAGACTTAGTGAGATGATCAACGATTACCTAAATCGTGTCTTGACCGGCTGCCGTCTTTGGCAACTTAGTCACAAAGTCCATCATTATGTTCTCCCATTTCCATTGTGGGATCTCTGGTTAAACCAACAAACTAGACGGCTTCTGATATTCTACCTTAACCTTGGCACATGTTAAACACTTGCTGACATAAGTGGTAATTTTTTGCTTTCATGTTGGGCCACCAATACAGCTTCTTAAGGTCTTGGTACATCTTATCCGATCTAGGATGGATGGAATACTTTGACTTATGAGGTTCATGCATAATCAAAGCTCTCAAATCACCAAAACGCAGAATCCAACTTCGATTGTTCAAACATAACGTTTTTTCAGAACGAGGTTCTAGCTTGTTAATCATGCCATGTAAATCTTCATTGATGAAGTTCTCTTCTTTTCTGGCTTCTGATTGAGCACTCAAAATCTGCTTAGGAAGGTTTATCCCTATAGTCATAACTAAGGCCCGAACTCGTAGCGGCTTACTTCTTTGCTTTCGACTCAGGGCATCAACCACCAAGTTTGCCTTTCCTGGGTGATATAAAATCTCACAGTCGTAGTCGCTCAACAACTCTAACCAACGTTGTTGTCTCATGTTCAGCTCCTTCTGATTGAGAATGTGTTGCAAACTCTTATGATCAGTGAACAAGGCGCACTTTGTACTGTACAGATAGTATCTCCACATCTTCAAGGCAAACACTACTGCACCAAGCTCTAGGTCGTGTGTGGTATAGTTCTTCTCGTGAACCTTGAGTTGGCGGGATGCGTAAGCTATGACCTTCTCCTTTTGCATCAAAACCGCGCCCAACCCTTTATGCGAAGCATCGCAGTATACCACGAAGTTCTCACTTCCCTCAGGTAAAGCCAAAATCGGCGCACTACACATTTTTTGTTTCAACAGCTGAAACGCAGCCTCTGCCTTTTCTCCCTAATCAAACTTTATGCTTTTCTGAGTCAACTTCATCATAGACCTAGCGATTTTTGAGAAACCTTCGATAAATCATCGGTAGTAACCGGCCAAACCTAAAAATTGACGAATCTCGGTTGGTGTCTTGGGTGACGCCCAATCCTTGATAGACTCAATCTTAGTGGGATCAACGTGAATGCCTTCACTATCAATCACGTGACCAAGAAATTGTACCTTTGACAGCCAAAATTCGCACTTTGAAAATTTGGCGTACAACTCCTCCTCCTTCAATAACTTCAAAATCAACTTAAGGTGTCCTTCATGCTCCTTTCTGCTCTTGGAGTAGATCAAAATATCATCGATAAATACAATCACGAATCTATCCAGATACGGTTTGCACACCCGATTCATCAAGTCCATGAATACTGCCGGTGCGTTAGTCAAGCCAAACGGCATTACTTGGAACTCGTAGTGACCATAGCGAGTCCTAAATGCTGTCTTTGGAATGTCTTCCTCACGAACTCTGAGTTGATGATAACCAGATCTCAGGTCGATCTTAGAGTAGACTCTTGACCCTTGGAGTTGATCGAACAAGTCGTCGATCCTCGGAAGTGGGTATCGGTTCTTCATAGTAAGTTTGTTTAGTTCATGGTAGTCGATACACATCCGAAAAGAACCATCTTTCTTCTTGACAAACAAAACCGGTGCTCCCCAGGGTGAGGAACTGGGTCTTATAAATCCTCTGTCAGAAAGTTCTTGCAACTGAGTGGATAACTCTTGCATTTCGGCTGGTGCTAATCGATACGGGGCTCGTGCTACAGGTGCAGCACCAGGGACTAAGTCGATTTGAAATTCAACTTGTCGAGCTGGTGGCAGTCCAGGCAAGTCTTCTAGAAAGACTTCCAGAAATTCCCGTACGATTGGCACGTCCTCAAGTCGCTTCTCCTCCGACTTATCCTCAGCCTTCTTGGATGTAACTTGCGCTAGGTAGACTTGACATCCCTTCTGAATATACTTCTGGGTCCTCGTACACGATATGATGTTCAGCTTACTTCCGCCGTCGCAATCATCACCTCGGATTATCAACACTTCATCTCCATAAGGAATACGGACGACCTTCTCGTCACAAACGATCAACGCGTGGTACTTCGCCAACCAATCCATACCGATGATGACGTCAAAACTACCAAGTTCTACGGGCATTAGGTCGATGTCGAACGGATGACCTAGTAATCCTAACGTACAACCTCTAAGGACAACATTGGTTTCTGAAACCCTTCCATCGGCAAGTTCTACGGCATAACTAGTGTCTAAAGTGGATGGTGCAACATCAAGCAAAGCACTAAAGGTAGACGACACAAAACTCCTATCGGCACCCGAATCGAATAACATAGAAGCATAACAGTTATTGAGAAGGAACGTACCCGTGACGACATTAGAGTCGGGGTTTGCTCCTCCTCTGATGGCATAGGCCTTCGTTGTAGCTTCATTGCTTCTAGTCTTGTTGCCAGTCTTGTTTCCAGTCTGGTTTCCACGGTTCTGATTCCTCAACTTAGGACAATCCTTTCTAAAATGTCCCGGCCTTCCACACTCATAACAAATAATACCTGGCTGATTCCTAACTGCGGCTCTCTGAGTGTTTGGAGCAACAGCAACCGTACAATTCCTAGTCAGGTGTCCAACCTTCTTACAGTTTCCACACCTTACAGTACACGGCCCTTTATGGTGCAACCTGCACTTGTTGCAGTTGGGGAGAGACCCAACATACCCCTTTCTGTCATTGTTTCCTGCCGTGTAAGCTCTTGCCACATTCTAGCCTCTAACATTTTGCCGCTTGAAAACTGGTTGCTGCTCACGATTGTCTCTCGGGTTGTTCTCTAACCTTCTCTTGTTTTTAGCACTTCTAGCATATCCCTTCAGCTTTTGATCCATTAAGTTGTTGGCAATGCGAATTGCATCTTGAAGTTTAGTGGGCTCAACAGCGATAATATTTCCTTGAATATTATCAGGCAAACCTCCTGTGAATCTATTAATCTTGTCCTCCTCATCGGGGACCATTCTAGTACACAACAAAATCAACTCCTGAAACCTTTATGTGTAAGCAGTCAAGTCGTTTCCTTTCACAGTCATATTCCATAATTTAGTCTCCATCTTTTGGATTTCATTCCTCGGGCAGTACACTTCTGTCATCAACCTCATAAGTCCAGCCCATTTCATGGTATATGCAGCATCAACACCAATTGTTCTCTTATGGGAGTTTCACCAAGTCAAAGCACTGTCCTGCAGTGTGCATGAAGCATATTTCACTTGGTACTTCGATGGACAATTACTGATATTAAACACAGTCTCCATTTTCTTGAACCAGCGGGTCAATCCGACAACGCCTTCAGTTCCTGAGAAATTTTATGGCTTACACTTCAAGAAGTCTTGGAACGTGCACTCTCGAGCCACTGGCATGAAACCTCCATAGTTCAAGCCATGATTCCTATTTCTATTTCCATTTCCATTTTCTCCATTCCCTCCATTTCCATTTCCTCCATTCCTTCCTTTTCCATTTCCTCCATTCCCTCCATTTCCATTTCCTCCATTCCATCCATTTCCATTTCCTCCATTCCCTCTATTTCCATTTCCTCCATTCCCTCAATTTCTACCTTCTTGTTCATCCCTATTCTTATTCAGGGGTTCAAGGTTCATTGCGGCTTCACGAGCCTCTATCTCTTCAGTTACTCGGCGAGCAACCAAGTCTTCAATCTCCTCATGAGTCATGGATGCTTCGAATCGTGTGTTAGGCATTTTCCTACAACATAACAACGTAACACTCGATGAGATTTCTAGGTGATGCGAGATCACTAACGGTGTTAAATAAAATTTATGGTTAATTCACATAGAAAATACATGATCGAAATATATTCATGGAAACCCCATAATGCATGACGTAAAAAGCATAAGTAAATCAAATTATGGCATCATATCATAGATAAATATCAATTTCATATCATCGAACATTAGTGATTACATCACATTGTTTTCAAAATACAAAAAATACGAGTTTCTAACACTACGGTCATCACTAGACGCTACTGATCAATACTGCAACACTAATGAACGCATCTAAGGATGGTAGCCCATGTGCTTCCTAGCACACGCCTCAAATCTGCCAACTCTCACTCGATTATAAAATCGAAGTCATCGTATCTGCCTCAGCTCTCTCTGCATACGTGATATGCCACGCTAGAGTCGGTCAACTCTCTGACTCTCAACACTCACGGTGCCTCTGAGCCTCCTGTTATCCATCTCCAACTCAGCAATCCTCTCAGTCAAGGCAGTGACTGCTGACTCAACCCCAACAATCCTATGTCCCTGCTCCCTCTGGACTCCCTCAATAACATGTACGCGATGGACTGGGATAGCCACTGTGTGATCATGAAACCTCTGCACCAGGCTCCCTAAAGTCTCATATGTACACTCTACAGCTCTCTCCTCCTGAGCAAGCTCAGGGGTATCCTCTGGCATCGCAGGATGCGTAACCCTCTTAACTCTAACCTCAACTGGGCCTCTCATACCCGTTTCACTCTCCTCTCGATCAACAGCCTCAACTACAACTCTAGTATCAATCCCTTTATCCCTAAGAGTATCCGCGTAAGCAATACACTCATTAAGCTCTACCTAAATTTCTGGATCGATATCCTGCTCTAAGTGAGGCTCATCGCTACCCCTGACAATAACATCATCCCTCAAACTAGTCTCTCTAGGATCTGCCTCTACATCTGCCAAATAACCAAAATCTCTAACCCTCTTAGGCGATGGTATCAAATCAGCATGGACAGGAGATAGAGCTTCGGATACAAGTGATAATGCAGGTACAGATGTCATAGGGGACCTACGTCTCTTGCGAGATGGCCCCGCAGAAGTACTCGGTAAATCAAGAGAAGAATGATCTGACAATGAGTGTCTCGATGAAGAATCAGATGAAGCATCCGAATGAAAATCTGATGATGCCTTTGATGATGAATCTGAAGAAGAATCTCAAGCTGAATCATCTGGAGAAAAATAATCTAATGAAGAATGATCGACAGAATGTCTCACAGCAAGTTGCTGAACAAGTAACGGTCTAACCCTCTTCCTCGTAGTCATTATATGTACCGGCCTATTAGGATGGTAGTGATACGGTCGACCATGAGGAATATAGGCTGCCCCGGTGCTAGAATCATAACTCGACGACGAGGTATGACAGGTGATCTTTTGGTAGAAGAGGTAATATCAACGAAAGGCGTACCATGGGTAGGTGATGGTGGTGTACCAGGTGTATCACTGTCTGTGGTGTCATTGGTCGATGATAAAAATGGTAAGATAGCTGGTAATGACGGTATATGGTCTGATGACGGATCCTTAGATGGATCAGACTCTGTATCAGATGCAGGTGAGTAATCAGGAGATGCTGGTGTATAGTCTGGGGATGATGGTATAGTAGGTGCTATGATAGGTATCTCTGTGGGTATCACTGTAATGTCAATCTGAGTAGTGGGTGGAGTAATCAATGGTGTGGTGTCGGGAATAGTGGTAGGGATAGCGCCGAACAAAATAACTCGTCCAACCGGTGTCCCCACACTATCCTCTGATGAATCCGATGAAACTGAGATAACTGAGATAGCCATGACCTACACAAGCAAAGTTTACATAAATCATCTTTATATCAACCATGCATGATGCAAACATATGAACGGGTGAATAGGTAACTGAATGAATGCAAAATGAACGAATGAATGTGCGGGTCATCGAGTGCGTCATGATGGGATGAAATGAGAAATACTTATAGTAATATTAGTTATACTTAGTATTGAATACATATATATTATTTACGTAGTACGTATATATAAGGTTACGTAAGGCACATATATAATCACGTAAGGATCGCATACTAGTTATAGTCCAGACCTAGTTAAACTACCTGGTTCTCTATAACCTTGGCTCTAGATACCAATCTGTCACACCCCCAAATAGGGTCCCGTCTGATTTAGCATCCGGGGGCGTGACATTCATGAATATCTCAAGTACAAAGCATAAAGAACGACCTCTAAGGGTACGTTTAAAAAAATAAACACCGTTGCATAAATTTAAAATATTAATAAGTTTTACGTCGATCAAATTCAAAAGATCTAAAAGTTAAAAATGTGGAAGCTTAAATAAGTTCAACAATGGTATTTAAAGACATAGGTAAATTTCTGGTAAACCGGTCCAGGAAAATAGAATTCACATAAGTCAAGCAACGACATCCATGCTATGAACCTGAGAAAAACATGCTTAAAACGTCAACATAAAGTTGGTGAATTCACAGGTTTAGTTTAAACGTTGTTATAGTGGACCACAAGATATCAAAGCGTATGTGACAGTCATAGGAGATACAACTTCACATAAAAAGGTATTTACGTTGCTCTAAGCTCATGACACTGAAGCTAATAAGGAAAGATAGCATGTACATTGCTATAAATATGTAACAACCCGAGTTTCAGGTCAACGTTTATCCCGAGCTAAGATGACTATTTTGTTACGTAAATAATTATAGTCGTTTATGTTATATAAGGTTTTGTGAGAATTTCCATTTATGGGGTAATTTCAAACCGTGGTTTAGTTTCTATTTGTTTTTAGCATCTAAGAAGGTCTAGAAAATTTATTTTTCTGCTCCGAGATCGTAAATATGTCATTTTTGTATTTTTCGACGTTACCCCGAGTTTTTGTAAAAACCGTGTTTAAAGGTCGTGTTGTGCGAGGTTTAACGATTTAATAAAATGTTTTAAAGTAAAATTAGTGGGACGGATTTAAAAATATTTACGAAAGTGGTGATCCGAGTTTTATGGCCGAATTTTATTAATAAAAAAGAATGCTTGTACTAGTTTTAAAAGAGATTAAGGATGGAGGGACTAGTTTTGCCAAAGTGCCAAAGAGCTTTTCTATAAATAGAACACCATATTTCACATATTCCTTTTTCACAAAATTTTCACTCTCTCCTCTCCTTCCTCTCTACTTCGACCGACCACTAGGACAAACACCACCACCAACATTTTATTTTTGACATGCATTACAATCAAGTTACACCATATTAATCCTTGTTTAATCCTCTACATTTCCCACTAAGAAAACCACACATGCACTAAGTTTTTAAGTAGTTAGATTTTTAGTCAAGTTCTAGTGATTTGGTGTATAAAGAAGTGTTCAAGGGTGTTAGATTAGTGTTGTTTTGGTGCTAGTTGTTGGAAAAGGTTTGTTTGTTTGGGTTTGCTTGCTCGTCCGATTTCAAAAGGAAAGGGGAAACAAAAATTAAACTTTGTTCTAGCTTTGTGAGTCTTCTAATTACTTGTTTACTTGATTTAATTAGATGTTATCACATGTATATGATTGTAGCTAGATGATTCAAGTGCAAAATTGATTTGAAAGTATTTTGATTATGAACATGTGTTTGATAGTTTTGGTACATGTTTTTAGGCTAGTTAAACATGTTGGAATAGTTAGATTTTGATAAAAATATGATTTGGTATGACTTTGAGTTGACCAAGTTTGACCAGAAAGTTTGACTTGACCGTAGTGTGTCAAGAAATTTTTGATATAAAGTGGGCCTTGTAACTCCTAAAAACGAAGATTTTACGGATGAGTCAAGTTTGGTTATTTTTAGGTAAAAAGTCAACTACGAAGTTTGACTTTTGAAAGTTAAACTTGCATATATTTTTAAATATAGTTCGTAACGAGCAAATGGTTCGTAATGTTAGTTAAATTAAGACGAAATATGAAGTTCGGATTATTTGGCACATTCCTAAATCGTAGAGTCGAGGTAATCCTTTTGAAACTATTAATATGAGCATGAGGATTTTTGTTCTCTAAACCGTGAAACGGGTTCGCTTGAACCAATTATAATAAATTCGTTTTAATCTCTCAAATAATGATCCGCCTTATATTTCGGTGAAAACGATAGCTTCTTCATTACCCTCGTGGGGTGCTCGAGTAGCTTTCATTGTTACGTTCCCGCCATTGGTGTAACGATAGTACGAAGCTCGGGTTCGACTATGTTTGGAGCACGTTCTCTATTTCGACGTCTCAGAATGGTTACGTTTGAATTATTTGGAAAATTGGAATTTCTAGTGCGCATGCACTAAACAAAAAAATGATAAAAGAAAAGAAAAAAGAAAATATTTTTGTTTACCGAATAATCAACAAACTTAGGGTAACTCTCTTAAGTAAAATAAATTTTACAAAAGAGGTGCGCCTTTTTTGTAAGTGACACAAGACGGTAATTTTTTAATCTTAGGTTCGGGAACTTATTGATGGATAATACTTCAATTGAAAGTATTATTTGTTGGTGTTCTTTTACCAACTTGGTTAAAATTTTTATTTCTTATATTAATGAATTCACAAAAAATTGAAAAATCCGGAAGAGCAAATATTTTTGTATTTTTCTTATTTATTAATCTTCTACTTATACTAAAAAGAAAAGAAAATTATTTTTTACTTTTTATATTTTTACATATTTTTTTTCAAAAGTGTAACTTTCGAAGACGAAAGGTTCTCCAAATCACGATCAACAAACTGCAAACGAAGGAATCTTAATCACAAATCCCCGGCAACGGCGCCAAAAACTTGATGTGTAAATTTTAATACGTATAATAATATAGGAGCGATGAAAATTCCCAAGTTACCCTTAAGGAAAATTCACACTAAAATATAATACACGTTTTTACCGGTAAGTGATTACCGGGTCGTTTTCCCAAAGACTTATGAAATTGAGACCTCGTTTGTTATTTGGACAATGACTTGAATTGGTTCGAAGATGATTTGTTTTCTAAAATCCTAATAGTGAGCAAATTAAGGGACAATAAAATCTAATTACGAAAAACGTTAACGGAATTAAGAAAACGTAACAAATTAGCAATTGAGCTAAATCTAATCCTAAATACCTTTCTAAACTTTTTCTAAACTTAATTAACTATTTAAAAGTAAAAAGCTAAGGAAATTCTAAAACGAGAACACTTAAAGCTTAAAAACGAAGAAAACGAGAACGGGAACCAAATCCCGTTCTTTAAAAAATGAATTTCTTAAATTTTAACCCTACGAAAGTAAATTTAAATCCTAAGCCTAAAATATGATAAAAGAAAATTTTATAAAAAAGAATTTTATTTTTTTGATTATTTTTCTATTTTTTATGACTTTTTAAAGTTTTTAACTAAATAAATGCAAGAAAAATGTAAAACTATGAATTAAAATTCTAAGAAAATTACTAAAAATAGATTAAGCTACAAGGAATGCAGGAAAAATACTAACTAGGAAAATGCTTAAATGAATAAGCCTAGAAAAAGCTACAAAGCACGCGAAGTGCTTATTATAAAAAGAACTCAAAAAGGTGATAAAAGATTATTAAGTGCACCCTTGGACGTAAAAGTCCCAAGGGCGCAGTGGTGTTGAGTGTGTGTTGTGAGTCGTTGAAAAGGTTGAGGAGGGTAGAGGTTGTGGGTTCGAGTCTTGCTCACCCACAATTTCCCCTCTTCCCTTTTTTTATTTTCCAAAACGTTTTGAAAGATTGACCTATAAGCTACTAAAACTGAGTTCAAAACAGACAACTACGCTAATTTGAGCTTATTTTTAATTAAGCAAACAGAACCTTATTGACTTAAGGCTTATATCACTTGAAAGATTGACCTATAAGCTACTAAAACAAATTTTGAAAAGTAATTTGAAAATCAAATGAACAAAGAAAATGCTGAATGAAAAGGGCTATTTAGACAGATGACACTATTTTTGGTTTTCTTAAGAAAAGACAAAGGTGCTAAATTCAGGCTTAAAAACAGATAAGTAAATAAACTAATTTTTATAAAATAAGCTCAAACAGTTTTAGAATAACCTATAAATTAGTTGTGCTCAAAGTTTGAAAAGCTAAAAACTACTTTTACTAGCTGATTTTTAAGATTGAAAATGGCCTTAAGGGCTGTTTTGACTATCTGATGCAATTGGCACATAGATGTCCAAATCACAAAACCAAAAGCACAGACTTAAGGATTTGGTTCTAACACTTTTAAAGAAACTAAACAAGAGCAAATACGGCAATGAAATAAGCTAGCAAAGACTTAAGCACAATCAACCATAGAACTTGAACTTATTACCACATATTTTAACAACTATTACTAAAACTAATCAAAAGCTAGTAAACTCTAATAAACATCTTAAAACCTAACCTCATAAACCTCACAATGAAATTTAAGATCAAACCAAAGGACTAAATAACCTTTGACAGCACTAACTAAAGTTAGTGCTGTCTAATGCCAAACACCTCTTTATTTTGCTCAAATTCATTATTAGATTATGAAAATAAGAATTAAAACTCGAATTAAAGATACCAGATATTAATTAACTTTTAACAAACCTAATAAACATATTTCAACAGACAAATAAGCAGAAGTAATAAGCTAACAAGATATGCTATTATTTTTTGATTTTATGACTGAAATTTAACAAATAAGAGTAAACTAAGATTTAAGCTACTAATTGAACTAATTAAGCTTCTAACAACTATATTAATCATCCATAAGCTAATCTGAACAGAAATAAGCTTTTTATTAAGGGCAGTAGATGAAGCGTAGAAAATGGCGCAATAGGTAAGCTATTAAAAAGGATAAAGAGCGTACTTACGTGTTGCACAAAAAGTGGGCTTATGTAAATGATCGCATTGGAGCTATGCAACAAGTTTAGCTTATCTTAGGATAAGCTGGTGTGTTCGCCCCTGCTTAGAAACCCATCCATGTTGGTTTCCCTTCCTTAATAAGCTTTTGGTGTGATATGTTGAGAGGTGGAATTTTGAGAGAGTGCTCTTTAAGGCCATTAGCTTTAGGCTTAAATGAGTTATATAGTTTAGTGATAGTGAAACTAAGACAGACTTATGAAAGAGTTATTGAGGATTATTCAAACCATATTTGCTTGCATCATTGCACATTAAGTAAACAAACGATTGAACGCAAGCATTAAAGTGACAGTGCTAAAGCTTTGTTATTAAAACAGATTACAAAGCTTTTAGAAGGATTACAAGGATTGAAATCGATAAGCTGAAAAATACAATGATGCACTTTACTGAGTCTATATAAAGCTACCCTTAGATAGTAAAACAATAGTGATGAATGTGAGTGAGGGAGTGAGCTCTATTTTATAGGAGATGAGGAAGCTTCTAGGTCGGAATCACGTGCCTTGGCTTTTGATCTCGTCTTGCTGTGCTATAATCATTGGATGTGTTTTTAGATGTTGATCAATACAAGTGAGCCACGGTCGAGTTGCCAGGGGCTGGCATATCCTATTTTTGTGTGTGTTGTTGGTAGAGTCTGTGAATGATTTTAGTGCTGATGTGTTTGTCCCATCCAGATTGTGTTTTCTATGAAGACGTGTCAATTCTTTTGCTGCTTTGTCCAATCAAAAGCTTTGAGTGACGTTTCATTGTTGAGATGGCAGCTTAGTAATTGGAATCTTCAAGCGACATAGGTTAATTGATTTTTAATCGAGCAATTAAGTCAGGGTAAAAATGAGGATGATGGGAATATGAATAGTTTGATGAAATGACATAAGAGCTGGTTTATCTGCCGCGCGCCTTGTTGTCTGTTTTCGCTTTTTATATCTTTGTTTGACCCGGGGTATGGGGTGTGTGTGTTGAAGCTGTGGGCCTGGGTTTATGTATCAATAGACTGGGTTTTGGGCTCCGAGGTGGTGGGTGATGTATTTGGGCTTCGGTTTAAGGTCAATTGGTTTTTTATATAAAGAGATAACGACCGTTATCTCTTACATAAAAAAGACTAACGGTGTTAGGGTTTTTGGGACTTTTTGTGAATTTAATTTAACAATAAGGCTCTTTTAGGAATTTTGAGGGTTTTAGCATTTTGTGGGTTGACCATTGTTGACCAAGGGTTGACTTTTGATAACCTTTTGCTAGAAACTTCCGGTTCTTGTGCACTCAATCCGTTCCCGTGTCCATGTTTTCGGTTTCTGGACATTTTTCTTGTGATTTTTGCAATACCCGTACCTGCACATTCATTATAACAACAATACATATATACATGCCTAAATTTTGCACATTTTGATCAATTTAAGTGCAATTTTTGGTATAATAAAGTTCTGTGGTTTTACATATCAGTGAGATAGCCGGTATGGTGGTATATGGTGGTGATGGACTCCTCAGATGGACCAGACTCGGAATCAGATGCAGGTGAGTAATCAGGAGATGCTGGTGTATAATCCGGGGATGGTGGTATAGTAGGTGTTATGATAGGTGTCTCTGTGGGTATCACTGTAGTGTTAGTCTGAGTAGTGGGTGGAGTAATCACTGGTGTGATGTAGAGAATAGTGGTAGACATGGTACCGAACAAGATAACTCGTCCAGCAGATGTCCTCACGCTATCCTCGGATGAGTCCGAAGAAACTGAGATAACTGAAATGGCCATGACATGCACAAGCAAAGTTTATATAAATCATCTTTATATCAACCATGCATGATGCAAACATATGAATGGGTGAATGGGTAACTGAATGAATGAAAAATGAACGAATGAATGCGCGGGTCATCGAGTATGGCATGATGGGATGAAATGAGAAATACTTATAGTAATATTAGTTATACTTAGTATTTAATACATATATATTATTTATGTAGTATTTAATTATGTATATGTACTATGTAAAATCACTTAAGGCACATAATCATGTAGGATCACATACTCGTTATAGTCCAGACCTAGTTTATACTACTTGGTTCTCTATAACCTTGGCTCTTGATACCAATCTGTCACACCTCCAGAAGGGGCCTGGACGGAATAGGTGTCTGAAGGCGTGACTTTATTGAGCATCTCAAGTACAAAGCATAAAGAACGACATCTAAGGGTATGTTTTAAAAAAAACACCGTTGCATAAATTTAAAATAATAATAAGTTTACATCAATTAAATTTAAAGATTCTAAAGTTAAATGCGGAAGCTTTACTAAGTTCAACAACGTAACTAAGTTAAACATAGAGGAAATCCTGTAAAAACTGGTTTGGCAATTAGACTTCATATAGATCAAGCAACAACTTCCAAGCTAAGCACCTGAGAAAAAACATGCTTAAAACGGTCAACATAAAGTTGAGTGAATTCATAGGTTTAATTTGATGTAATAGTGGACCACAAGATTTTACAAGCATGCGACAATTATAACAAATACAACTTCACATAAAAGATATTTATGTTGCACTAAGCTCATGACACCTATGCTTAATTTAAGACATAGCTTTCATATAGCTATAGGTTGCATTGCCCTAGAGGAAATCCGACCTAAGATTTCCTATCCGAAATTTGACATGACATATATCCGTTTAATCGGGCGACCCGTGGGTAGTAAGTACGACTTACCCGGATAGGGATAATTAGTCCCAATAGATCTATTTATTCACTCGCGCTCCCTCAACCGGTCCTCCAGTCAAGAGATTAACAGTTCATGATAGTTTTGGGCAATAGGAGGTCTAGCGCTACTTAGGCAACACGTAAACAGGATATATGTATCATGAAGTACTTGGTCCGGTCGCTTTCGTTTTAAAAACAAGCTCAATGTTCATCACCCAAAGTTATAAAAAACATTTATTCAATACGAGTAAAAGAGTAGGGCTATCAACTCACCTTGATGATAAGGTAAATAGTATACGTCAAAAGTAGGGTCACTCGGTACGATCGGTGGTACACGGGTATGACCTAGAAGAATACGGGTTTCGATTTAGTCTCGGCAGTAACGAATGTGATTTGATGCCATGAACTTTTTATTATTCATTTTTGGTAAACGTTATTTGTGTATTAAAAACATTAGTGATCGGTTTTTACGAAAAGTCCTAAGTTGTAAGTAAGTACGTATATAATATTATATTAATTATATAAATATAACATTATATTATTATTAACGTATAAATAAACTTGTCATTATAATTTGACATTTTAAATCGTTAAGAAAATTTAGTTAAACATTTTATTATTTATGTTTCTAATAATTCTATGTATAATATTTTATAAATTTTCGGCATGACTGTTCGTGTATAACTCACTTTCTAAAGTCGTAGACTTTATCAAAAACCAAATTTGAACCACTTACAAATCACAATTCACAATTTACAAACTCTATACAATCATTTTCCATTTAAAACAAGTCCAACGAGTCACTAAAACTCTTATTGGGCTTTTAGGCCCACTAAACCTTTATATGCCTAAGTTACAAATAAATAAGTCTGATATACTAAGAAATAACAATGCGAGTTCTAGGTTCATCAATAAGATTACCATCAAGCTCGTAATAGCGACCTTAAGCTCATGAATAAGCTCGGGTTCGTGGCCCTCTCTTGGGTGACGTGGCTCTTAAGGCCCATTAAGTCTTATTTTGGCTTATTGGTTAAGTCAAATAAGCTTAATGTTTTACCCTTCCAAGAATAAGCTAGAAATAAGCACATTAAATTTAAGTTAAAAGAAATAAGCTTAAGAAAATATTTCTTTATGTTTTTCCATTTATTCGTGTATATGTATATGCTAAAATAAGCTCAAAAATACTCAAACAAGTTCTCAAATAAGCTCTTATATATAAGCCGAATACAATAAGCTCAAAAGTACCAATATTATTACATGAAAATAACCACGATCACAAAACTATGATTTCCTTATACTTATTTTCATAAATTTCGAATCATATGTATACCTTTTTAAGGTTTATGTATTTTCAAAATCATTCTTTTTACAAACAAGTTGTATAACAAATGTTTATGCATCAAGAAGAGTAGAAAAGTACAAGTTATTCGAGGATTTGAAGACTTACAAAGAAAAATGATTTTTAGAGATGAATAAAGATCAAGAACAACCCAAACATTGTTTGTTTTATACCCGAATGATCTTAGATGATCAAACCTTAAACTATCTTTAAAAGTTATTGATCAAAGATGGAAAATGTAAGAATTTTGTATGTGTTTGTATTTTTTCATGGGTTTAGAGAGAGAGACAAGGAGCAAGAATGAACTCAATGTTGTGTGTGAAAATGATTGCAAGAAATGAGAAGCAATGATGTATTTAGACAAGAGTTTCACACATCAAAAGTGTGTAGGTGTGTGTGTGGTCACGGCAAGGAGGACAAGCCACAAGCGGGACCAAATGAAAAATAAATATAACAAAAATATAACCCCCCCCCCCCCATATACCCTATTCAACAAAAAAAACCATTAAGGGACATGTCCTAACCCTTATATCATGCAAGTATGTCTAGGAATTTCAAATGATTAAAATTGGTATCCCGTGGTGTTGGTGTTGGTGTTATCCGGTTACCTCAAGAGCAAAAAGGGGACCAAAATGGTCTCACTTATTTTAGGATCACTAGTGCTAGACATTGAATTAATTCTTAAGCATGCATGCACATCAAATGTTACTTGTTATTTCAGAATACGCAAATATTGAATACGCATAACGACTTTATGAAAAATTATGAGATTTTAAATATTGCTTTAAACATAAATAACGCGGGGGCTATTTAGGGGCCCCCCACAAAAAAAAATTCTCTCTCTCGGGGTTAACGCCAACGGTTTGGATGGGGGGGTTTTTGGGTTTTAAACGGGGGGGGTTTTTCCGGCTTCCCCGGTTTGAAACGGGGATTTCTTAGATAATAATGAAACAACTTCCCGGTTAAATGGAAAAGCTAAACGAAACTTTTAAAAATTCAAATTACTAAACAGAAAAGGCTAAATTATTGAACGGAAATTCTCGGGGTGTCACATTCTTTCCCCGTTAAAGATGCTTTGTCCTAAAAAGCTTTAGGACGCAACCTCGCGCGGGTGCTCAAAGTTGGTAAAAAGGTGCGGGTACTTCTTTTGCATTTGGTCTTCATGCTCCCAGGTGAACTCAGGACCCCTCATAGAGTTCCAGCATACTTTGACAATCGAAATACGACTCTGCTTTATATGCTTGACTTCACGGTCCATGATCTCGACAGGTTCTTCGATGAAGTTCATTTTGTCGTCAACCTGGATTTCATCCTGTGGTATAGCAAGAGGTTTATCAGCTAAGCATTTCTTCAATTTCGAGAAGTGAAACGTACTATGAACTCTACTCAAATTCTCTGGGAGTTCAAGACGATAGGCAACGGTCCCTACTTTAGCGATGATCTTAAAAGGTCTAATATAACGAGGGTTCAACTTTCGTTTGCCGAACGTATACTCCTTTCAAGGAGATACTTTCAAACATGACTTGTTCTACCTGAAACTCAAGAGGTTTTGTCTTACGTCGACATAGCTCTTCTGACGATCACGAGCGGCTTGGATACGGCTCTTGATTTGAACTATTTTCTAGGTTGTCTCGTGGATGATCTCTGGGCCAGTGAGCTGACTACCTCCAACTTCAGCCCTTCGACTAGGGGGCGCGTACACTTGCGCCCATACACCGCCTCAAACGAAGCACGCTTGATGCTGTATGGGTATTTGTTATGTGTACTAGAATTCTACCAACGTAGGTGTAATTCCCAACCTTTTCCAAAGTCGAGTACACAAGTACGTAACATGTCCTCCTGTCTGAATAGTTCTCTCACTCTGACCATCGGTCTCTGGGTGGTAAGTTGTACTCATATCCAATCGAGTACCTAATGCTTTATTAAGTGATTTCCAAAAATGTGAAATTAATTTTCCATCGCGATAAAAAAATGATCAAAACTGGCACTCCATGCTTAAGGACTACTTCCTTCAAGTACTGTCTCGCCAACTTCTCTAACGTGTCATCTTCTCGTATAGGCAAGAAATGAGCAGACTTAATAAGACGATCAATGATTACCCAAATCGTGTCTTGACCAGCTGTCGTCTTTGACAATTTAGTCACAAAGTCCATTGTTATATTCTTCTATTTCCATGTGGGATTCTTTGTTGATCAAACCAAACCCGGATGGGTTTCCGATATTCTATCTTAACCTTAGCATATGTTAAACACTTGCTGACATAAGTGGCAATTTTTGCTTTCATGTTGGGCCACCAATACAGCCTCCTAAGGTCCTGGTACATCTTGTCCGACCCAAGATGGATGGAATACTTTGACTTATGCGACTTATGCATAATCAAGGTCCTTAACTCTCCGAAACATGAAATCCAACTTCGGTTATTCAAACATAATGTTCTGTCAGCACGAGGTTCTAACTTGTTAATCATGCCATGCAAATCTTCGTTGATGAAGTTCTCCTCCTTTTTGGCTTCCAATTGAGCACTCAAAATCTGTTTAGGAAGGTTTAACCCTATAGTCATAACTAATGCTCGAACTCGTAGCGGCTTGTTTCTCTCCTCTCGGCTCAGGGCATCAGCCACCACGTTCACCTTCCCTGGGTGATATCGAATCTTACAGTCGTAGTCACTCAACAACTCTAACCAACGTCGTTGTCTCATATTCAGCTCCTTCTGATCGAGAATGTGTTGTAAACTCTTGTGATCAGTGAACACCACGCACTTTGTACCGTACAGATAGTGTCTCCACATCTTCAAGGCAAACACTACTGCACCAAGCTCTAGGTCGTATGTGGTATAGTTCTTCTCGTGAACCTTGAGTTGGCGGGATACGTAGGCTATGACCTTCTCCCTTTGCATCAAAACCGCGTCCCACCCTTTATGCGATGCATCACAATATACCACGAAGTTCTCACTTCCCTTCAGTAAGGCCAATATTAGCGCACTATACAAATTTCTGCTTCAACAACTAAAATACAGCCTCTGCCTTTTCTCCCCAATTAAACTTCACACTTTTCTTAGTCAAATTTATCATAGGCCTAGCGATTTTTGAAAAACCTTCGATAAATTGTCAGTAGTAACCAGCCAAACCTAAAAATTAACGGATCTTGGTTGGTGTCTTGGGTGACGCCCAATTCTTGATTGACGCGATCTTAGCGGGATCAACGTGAATGCCTTCACTATCAATCACGTGACCAAGAAATTATATGTTCGACAACCAAAACTCACACTTTGAAAACTTAGCGTACAATTCTTCCTCCTTCAATAACTTCAAAATCAACTTAATGTGTCCTTCGTGATCCTTTATGCTCTTGGAGTAGATCAAAATATCATCGATGAATACAATCACGAATCTATCCAGATACGGTTTGCACACCCGATTCATCAAGCCTATGAATATTGTCGGTGCGTTAGTCAAGCCAAACGGCATTACTTGGAACTCGTAGTGTCCACAACGAGTCCTAAATGCTGTCTTTAGAATGTCTTCCTCATGAACTCTGAGTTGGTGATAACCAGGTCTTAGGTCGATCTTAGAGTAGACACTTGATCCTTGGAGTTGATCGAACAAGTCGTCGATCCTTGGAAGTGGGTATCGGTTCTTCACAGTAATTTTGTTTAGTTCATGGTAGTTGATACACATCTGAAGAGAACCATCTTTCTTCTTGACAAACAAAACCGGTGCTCCCCAGGGTGAGGAACTGGGTCTTATAAATCCTCTGTCAGAAAGTTCTTACAATTGAGTGGACAACTCCTGCATTTCGACTGGTGCTAATCGATACGGGGCTCGTGCTACAGGTGCAGCACCGAGGACTAAGTTGATTTGAAATTCAACTTGTCGAGCAGGTGGTAGTCCAGGCAAATCTTCTGGAAAGACTTCCGGAAATTCTCGTACGATTGACACGTCCTCAAGTCGCTTCTCCTCTGACTTATCCTCAGCCTTCTTGGATGTAACCTGCGCTAGGTAGACTTGACATCCCTTCTCAATATACTTATGGGTCCTTGTACACGATATGATGTTCAGCTTACTTCCGCCATCGAAATTATCACCTCGGATTATCAACACCTTATCTCCATAAGGAATATGGATGACCTTCTCATCACAAACGATCAATGCATAGTACTTTGCCAACTAATCCATACCAATGATGACATCAAAACTACCAAGTTCTACGGGCATTAGATCTATGTCGAACGGATGACCTAATAATCCTAACGTGCAACCTCTAAGAACAACATTTGTTTCTGAAATTCTTCCATCGGCAAGTTCTACGGCATAACTAGTGTCTAAAGTGGTTGGTGCAACATCAAGCAAAGCACTAAAAGTAGACGATACAAAACTTCTATCGGTGCCCGAATCGAATAACATAGAAGCATAAAAGTTATTGAGAAGAAACATACCTATGACAACGTTGGAATCAGGGTTTGTTCCTCCTCCACCAATGGCGTAAGCCTTTGCTGTAGCTTCGTTACCTCCAGTCTGGTTTCCAGTTTTGTTTCCAACTCGGTTTCCATGGTTCTGGTTTCTCAACTTTGGACATTCTCTCATTACATGTCCCGGTCTCCCACACTTATAGCAAATAACACCTTGCTGATTCCTAAGTAGGGCTCTTTGTGTGTTTGGTTCCGCAGCTGCATATCTGCAATCTCTTGTCTGGTGACCAACTCTCTTACACTTTTTACACTTCACTCTATATGGCCCTACATGGTGGTATCTGTACTTGTTGTAGAGTGGGTGAGGTACAGCATAACCTCTCTTCTCACTATTCCCAGCCCTGTAAGCTCTAGCCACATTTTACCCACTAACATTTTGTCTCTTGAGTGGTGGTTGCTGTCCACGGTTATCCCTTGGGTTACTTTCTATCCTCCTCTTATTTGTAGCATTCCTTGCAGCATAACCCTCGAGCTTCTTGTCCATTAATTGGTTAGCAATGCGTATGGCACATTTGGAGTCTAGCCGGATTCGCAGTAATCACATTTCCTTAAATGTTGTCCAATAACCTCCAATAAACCTCTCCACTATGTCCTCCTCATCGGGGACCATTCTCGTACACAACAAAATCAACTCCTGAAACCTTTATGTGTAAACAGTCAAGTCGTTTCCTTTCACTGCCAGATTCCATAATTTAGTCTCCATCTTCTGGATTTCATTCCTCAGGCAGTACACTTCTGTCATCAACCTCATAAGTCCATCCCATTTCATGGCATATGTAGCATCAACACCAATTGTTCTCTTATGGGAGTTCCACCAAGTCAAAGCACTGTCCTGCAGTATGCATGTAACATATTTCACTTGGTACTTCGATGGACAATTACTGATGTTGAACACAGTTTCTATTTTCTTAAACCAGCGGGTCAATCTAACAACGCCTTTAGTTCCTGAGAAATTATGTGGCTTGCACTTCAAGAAGTCTTAGAACATGCACACTCGAGCCACTGACATGAAGCCTCCATAGTTCATGCCATGATTCCTATTTCTATTTTCATTTCCATTTTCTCCATTCCCTCTATTTTCATTTCCTCCATTCCCTCCATTTCCATTTCCTCCATTCCCTCCATTTCCATTTCCTCCATTCCCTCCATTTCCACCTTCTTGTTCATCCCCATTCTCATTCAGGGGTTCAAGGTTCATTGCGGCTTCACGAGCCTCTATCTCTTCAGCTACTCGGTGAGCAATCAAGTCTTCAATCTCCCCATGAGTCATGGATGCTCCGGATCGTGTGTTAGGCATCTTCCTACAACATAACAACGTAACATTTGATGAGATTTCTAGGTGATGTGAGATCACTAACGGTACTAAATAAAATTTATGGTTAATTCACATAGAAAATACATGATCGAAATATATTCATGGAAATCCCATAATGAATGACGCAAAAGCATAAGTAAATCAAATCATGACATCATATCATAGATAAATATCAATTTCATATCATCGAACATTAGTGATTACATCACATTGTTTTAAAAAAACAGAAAATACGAGTTTCTAACACTACGGTCATCACTAGACGCTACTGATCAATACTGCAACACTAATGAATGCATCTAAGGATGGTAGCCCATCTGCTTCCTAGCACACGCCTCAAATCTGCCAACTCTCACTCGATCATAAAATCAAAGTCGTCGCATCTGCCTAAGCTCTCTCTGCATATGTGACATGCCGCGCTGGAGTCGGTCAACTCTCTAACTCTCAACACTCACGGTGTCTCTGAGCCTCCTGTTATCCTTCTCCAACACAGCAATCCTCTCAGTCAAAGCAGTGACTGCCGACTCAACCCTAACAATCCTATGTCCCTGCTCCCTCATAACTCCCTCAATGACTTGTACACGATGGACTGGGATAGCCTCTGTGTGATCATGGAATCTCTGTACCAGGCTCCCCAAAGTCTCATACGTACACTCTACAACTCTCTCCTCCTGAGCAGGCTCAGGGGTATCCTCTGGCATCACAGGATGCGTAACCCTCTCAACTCTAACCTTAACCGGGCCCCTCGCACTAGTCTTACTCTCCTCTCAATCAACAGCCTCAACTACAACTCTAGCATCAATCCCTCTATCCCTAAGAGCATCCGCGTAAGCAATACACTCATCAATCTCTGCCTGAATCTCTGGATCAATATCCTGCTCTAAGTGAGGCTCATCACTACCCCTGACAATAACATCATCCCTCAAACTAGTCTCTCTAGGATCTACCTCTACATCTGCCAAATAACCAGAATCCCTAACCCTCTTAGGCGATGGTATCAAATCAGCACGGACAGGAGATAGAGCTCCGGATACAGGTGGTAATGCAGGTACAGATGTCATAGGGGACCTACGTCTCTTGCGAGATGGCCCCGCAGAAGTACTCGGTAAATCGGGAGAAGAATGATCTGACAATGAGTGTCTCGATGAAGAATCAGATGAAGCATCCGAATGAAAATCTGATGATGCCTCTGATGATGAATCTGAAGAAGAATCTCGAGCTGAATCATCTGGAGAAAAATAATCTGATGAAGAATGATCGACAGAATGTCTCACAGCAAGCTGCTGAATAGGTATCGGTCCAACCCTCTTCCTCGCAGTCATCATATGTACCGGCCCATTAGGATGGTAGCGGTACGGTCGACCATGAGGAATAGGCTGCCCCGGTGCTAGAATCATAACTCGACGACGAGGTATGACAGGTGATCTCTGGGTAGAAGAGGTAATCTCAGTGAAAGGCGTACCATGGGTAGGTGATGGTGGTGTATCAGGTGTATCACCGTCTGTGGTGTCATTGGTCGATGATAAAAATGGTGAGATAGTTGGTAATGATGGTATATGGTCTGATGATGGATCCTCATATGGATTAGACTCTGTATCAGATGTAGGTGAGTAATCTAGAGATGCTGGTGTATAGTCTGAGGATGGTGGTATAGTAGGTGCTATGATAGGTATCTATGTAGGTATCACTGTAGTGTCAGTAAGAGTAGTAGGTGGAGTAATCACTGGTGTGGTGTCGGGAATAGTGGTAGGGATAGTACCAAATAAGATAACTCGTCTAGTAGGTGTCCCTACGCTATCCTCTAATGAATCCGAAGAAACTTAGATGACAGAAATAGCCATGACCTGCACAAGCAAAAGTTTATATAAATATCCTTTATATCAACCATGCATGATGCGGGAAAGAATGAACAAATGGGTAAATGAACGAATGAAATGAATGAATAGACCATCAAATGCAGTACCGCGAAAAGAAATGCAATATAATTATAGTAATATTAGTTATACTTAGT
Source organism: Tanacetum coccineum (assembly GCA_026074375.1). Classification (NCBI taxonomy): domain Eukaryota; kingdom Viridiplantae; phylum Streptophyta; class Magnoliopsida; order Asterales; family Asteraceae; genus Tanacetum; species Tanacetum coccineum. Next base: position 21,129 of record BQNB010046028.1, on the reverse strand, counting down.
ATTTAATTATATAGTACATATACATATTACGTATATGTAAAATCACGTAAGGCACATAATCACGTAGGATCACATACTGGTTATAGTCCAGACCTAGTTTATACTACCTGGTTCTCTATAACCTTGGCTCTTGATACCAATCTGTCACACCCCCAAATAGGGTCCCGTCCGATTTAGTGTCCGGGGGCGTGACGTCATCCAATATCTCAAGTACAAAGCATAAAGAACGACCTCTAAGGGTACGTTTTAAAAATAAACACCGTTGCATAAATTTAAAATAATAATAAGTTTTACATCGATCAAATTTAAAAGATTCAAAGTTAAAATGCGGAAGCTTAAATAAGTTCAACAACGGTATTTAAGATAACATAGATGAAATCTGGAAAACTGGTTCGGGCAATTAGACTTCATATAGATCAAGCAACGACATCCATGCTAAGCACCTGAGAAAAACATGCTTAAAACGTCAACATAAAGTTGGTGAATTCATAGGTTTTGTTCAAATGTAAATATTGTGGACCACAAGATTATCAAAACGTATGCGACAGTTATAGGAGATACAACTTCACATAAAGAGGCATTTACGTTGCACTAAGCTCATGACACCGAAGCTAATACTGAAAGATAGCATGTACAGTGCTATAAAAGGCTTGCCCTACAGGTGTCCGACCAAAGACCACCTAACTAGTTTCGACATGACATATATCCGTTAGTCCTTGGAAATCTCGAACTAGTAAGTGCTTCTTACCCGGATAGGGATAATTAGTCCCAATAGATCTATTTATTCACTCGCGCTCCCTTAACCGGTCCTCCGGTCAAGAAATTAACAGTTCATGATAATTCGGGCAATAGTGGTCTAAACGCTACTTAGGCAACACGTAAACGGGGAATTTCTCACGTATAGTACTTGTGTCCAGTTTTAAAAACAAGCAATGTTTCTCACCCCAAGTTATAAAACAATTATTCAAAACGAGTTAAAGAGTGGGGCTATGAACTCACCTCGATTGGTGAATTGAAGAAGAATAGTCTAGAATAAAATCACACGATAACGAACAACGGTTCACAAAGACAACCTATGAAATGAGGGTTTGGTTTAATATCGGAGTAACAACGAATTACGGATAATGCATAAGCATATACTAGTGTACTTTTGATAATATGTTTACAAAAATTAACGCTTGTGATCGTATAATAGTAAAAATGTTTTCGTAAGTAAAAAGAGTAGATAATAGTATGTATATTAATATTATATACATATAAATGTCTAAGTAAAAATATATATATTATATTTATTAATAAATATATATAGTGTTCAGTACTTTAATGAATTCCCGTATATCTAGTTTTATCATGTGCGTTTTCTAATATTTACTAAGTATAACAATTTATAAAAAATTTGGCATGACTCGTTCGTGTTTACACGTTTTCCAAAGTCGTAGACTTTATTTAAAACCATTTTCAAATCACTTTCAATCCACTTTTCATAATTACAAACTATACATCATCAAATATCTTATTATTCGCAACGTCCAATGTTTAAAATGAGTTAAACGTATAGCGTCTAAGTCGTTTTGTAACACCCCCAAATTGGGTCGCAGCGGAATAAGGGTCCGGGGCGTGTTACTTCATAGATCAATAACACAAGATATTGGGCCTTGGCCCGTTAAGTCCAAAAATATAGTTTTACTTATCCATATAGTCCGATAAGATAACCATTAATATAAACACGCGAACTTAATATAAGCTATATTAAGCTATAATAAGCTCAATAAATAATAAGCCGACCACATAAGCTCGAAATAAGCTCATGGTGTTGGGCTTGTTTATGGGACGCGGCTATAAGCCCAATAAGCTATATTCGGGCTTATTTATTAAGCCGAATAAGTTTATCATTTGTCCTTTCAAAATAAGCTAGAAAATAAGCTAATAAAATATAAGTCGAACCAAAATAAGCTAAACAAATGTTTTCCTTTCTTTTCTAGTTTGGGCCGAACCTAAATATAAGCCCAATAAGCTCGAAATAATCAAATAAGCTTTTCCACAAATGCCTTTGAAAATATGCCGAATATCATAAGCAATATCGTAACTGTTTTTATTACACGAAAATAACCACGATCACAAAACTATGATTTCTTTATATTTCTTTTTATATGTTTCGAAATAATAATGTAACCTTTTAAGGTTTATGTAGTTTTAAAATCTGTGTTCTTACAAAATAAGTTGTACAACTAGCATGTATGCATCAAGATGATTAGGAAAGTACAAGTTATTCAAAGATTAAGAGACTTACAAAAAGAAGTGGTTTAGAAGGATGATTGATGACTAGAAACAACCCAAATGTTGTTTAACTTATACCCGAATGATACAAATGATCAAACCTTCAACAAATCTTCAAGAGTTTTTGATCAAATATGGAAAGTTATGAATTTATATATGTGTGTATGTATTTTCGTGGACTAGGAAGAGCAAGAGAGAAAAGAAAACTCAATGCTAAGTGTGTGTTTGATATGAAAAGAGAAGAATGGAAGTAACATGGTATTTATATGCAAAGTTTACTTCACACACTAAAAGTGTGTTTGTGTATGTGCGTAGAATAGGACAAGAGAAAGAGAAGGGACCAATTTGATCCTCCAATCACAAATGAGCTAGGACAAAAATGAGTTGTAACTTGTCTTATTGATTTTTGAATTCAACTTGGTCTCCAAGGTTCATTAAGGGGTGTTTGGACGCATGCATGCATGAGGGGGGGGGGGTGGGGACTAATTGGTTTTTAATATTTTATGATGCATGTGCTCCTTATTTGATTTAATTTCTAAGTCTTCCATGCATATGCTCATTTTTAAATAAAAACACGGTTTACGCAAGTAACGAAATGAATAATGGTATCTCTGAAAATTATAAAATTTTAAATATTGCCCTAAAACATAGAAACGTGGCTATTGCCAATATACTACAACGTTAGGTGTTCCGGTTTGCTCCCGAAGACGATTCTCAGGTAAATAGCGAGAAAACTTCCCGGTTAAACCTAAATATTAAACGAAACTTTAAAAATTCAAACTACTAAACGGAAATGGCTAATTTATTGATCGAAAATTTTCGGGGTGTCACATCCTTTCCCCGTTAAAAGAACTTTGTCCTTAAATCTACGACGTAATTTCTGCCTCAGGTGTAGAAATTGGGAAAAGATGGGGGCACTTCTTTTGTATTTGATCTTCACGCTCTCAGGTGAACTCAGGACCTCTCCTAGAGTTCCAGCATACTTTGACAATCGGAATAAGACTCTGCTTTAGACGCTTAACCTCGCGGTCCATAATCTCGACAGGTTCTTCGATGAAGTGCAATTTGTCGTCAACTTGGATCTCATCCAACGGTACAGCAAGGGGTTCGTCAGCCATACATTTCTTCAATTTCGAGACGTGAAACATACTATGAACTCTACTCAACTGCTCTGGGAGTTCAAGTCGATAGGCAACGGTTTCTACTTTAGCAATGATTTCAAAAGGTCCTATATAGCGAGGGTTCAGCTTTCCCCGTTTGCCGAAACGTATCACTCCTTTCCATGACGATACTTTTAGCACGACCTTATCTCCTACTTGAAACTCAAGGGGTATCCTTCTCACGTCGGCATAACTCTTTTGACGATCACGGGCAGCTTGAATACAGCTCTTGATTTGAACTATTTTCTCAGTCGTCTCGTGGATGATCTCTAGGCCAGTGAGCTGACTATCTCCAACTTCAGCCTAGTAGATAGGTAATCGACACTTGCGCCTATACAACGCCTTAAACGGAGCAGCCTTAGTATGATGACTTAGATAAAGAAGAAGCAATAAAGGTTACCGAAAGAAAAACCTAGAAAATAACATTGAGGATGAAACTTTAGAGATTGACGAAATAGTCGATATTAAAGAGTCTAGGAACCATCCATTAGAAAATGTCATAGGAAACCTTAACCAAATAACCCTTAGATCAAAAGCCTAAAACCAAAGTAAATTCTTTTGTTTTATATAAACTATAGAACCTAAGAATGTGAATGAAGCCTTAGCAGATGAAAGTTGGATAGTCGCTATGCAAGAAGAATTAAATCAATTCATTGCTAACAATGTTTGGGAGTTAGTTCCACAACCTAGGAATATGACAATCATAGGAACTAAGTGGGTGTTTAGAAATAAGTTAGACGAGAATGGTATTGTTTCTCGAAATAAGGCTAGGTTAGTTGCTCAAGGCTATAATCAACAAGAGGGCATCGATTAAGATAAACTTATGCCCAATTCAGCCTTGAGGTCATTAAGGATACTATAGCTATATGCTTGTGCTTTAGATTTTAAGCTATTCTAAATGGATGTAAAAAGTGCATTGTTGAATGGTTTTATCAATGAGGAGGTATACGTGGCACAACCTCCAGGATTCATTGACTTAAAAAAACCGGATCATGTTTATAAACTAAAGAAAGCTTTATACGGTCTTAAACAAGCACCCAAAGCTTGGTATAATAGATTAAAGGCTTTTCTTATTAAACATAAATATAAAATGGGAATGGTAGATAACACTCTTTTTACTAAGAAGAAAAGTTCAAACATCATCATCGTTCAAATATATGTCGACGACATTATATTCAGCTTGACTTGTCAAGACATGTGTGATGAATTTGCCAAAATCATGCATGACGAGTTCAAGATGAGCATGATGGGTGAACTTAACTTCTTCCTTGGACTACATATAAAACAAATAGAAGATGTATTTTCTTTAATCAATCTAAATATATTAAAGAAATGCTTAATAAATTTGGCTAAGAAGAATCTAAACCAATGAAACCCCCCATGTCCTCCGATACCAAACTCACGAAAGATGAAGAGTGTGAGTCGGTAGATAGTACCAAGTATCGAGGCATGATAGGTAGTTTATTATACCTAACGGCAAGTAGGCCCGATATCATGTTTAGTGTCTGCCTTTATGCCCGCTTCCAAGAGGCTCCCAAAACCTTCCACCTTAAAGCGGTTAAGCGCATCTTCTGATATATTAAAGGCACTACGCACTTAGGATTATGGTATCCGAAGGGGACCGGCATAGAAACAGTAGCGGTATTTGTACATTCGTGGGATGTTGTTTGACATCTTGGTTCTCGAAGAAACAAACCGCTCTTGCTATATCCACTACCAAAGCCGAATACGTAAGCACCAGAAAGGCATGTCAACAAGCACTATGAATGAAACAAACTCTTATCGGCTACGACGTTCGACTCGATGACGTCCAGATCATGTGTGACAACAAAGGCGCGATTGACCTTAGCAAAAACCCGGTGCAACATTCTCGAACTAAACACATCGAAATACGTCACCACTTTCTTCGTGATAATGTCCAGAAAGGACATATCTCAATCGAAAAAGTGTCGTCCGTCGATAATATTGCCGACATCCTTACTAAACCCCTTAAACGTGAGTCGTTTAACTATCTACGTCTTGGTTTAGGAATGATGGAACACATTCTATAAATCTTATGAGTCCGCTTCTCTTTCTTCTACTTTCGATTCTAGTCCATGTTCCATTCCGTGTCGTGACAACTTAAAATACATCATCCGAAGTACTTTGAGCATTTTTAATTCGCGAAATGCAAATTAAAACGTCGCTCCTCTTTGTAAAAAAATTTCGTCAAAACTAAGTCTAAAATCAGTTGCTGAGGGCGGCCCACATATCCTCGGCGACACCCCAATATATTTAGGACCGCCTGACAATATGGGACCGCCAACAGCAGACACCATATTTCACACTTAGTTAAAAAAAAATTAAAACACAAAACCAAACACACCTCTTATCTGCTGCAAGCGACGAAAACGAACAAAACAACTCAAAAACTCAAAATCAGCCATTAAAACACTAATTGAAGATCAAATCAACACCTACAATCATTCCTAACATCATCAACATCATTAATTGTAAGTTATTTAATCTAATTTCTTTCAATTTAAGTCTAGGGTTCATGATGAACACAAAAATTAAAATTGGGGATTTTCTATTTTTATTACAATTAGAACTACTAGGTTACAATGTATAACTAATATGCTTCCCGTAGACATAGGATTTGCATATGTTAGAGAGTTTGTTGAAAAATTTATTTCGAACCAAAACCTCAATTTTATTTTCAAATCACTCGCGTTAGGAACCAAATAAAATTGTTGTTATGCATTGTTAATACAACCCAAAAACGTTTTTAAACACATGCATAATGATCTCATGAACAAAATTCGAGATACATAAATCATATATATTTTTCGACATGTTTGGATGAGCAAAATCAAACTAAGGAGCGTTTGGATTAACTCTTAGGATTTTAATTTTAGGTCGAGTTAATCGTTACTCCACATTTGTCGCATATAGGCACACACTAGGCACGAACTTAAAATATCAATACAAGTATAAGAAATTAAAATATGATTTTGGTTATTTTATTTTAGGTGACAATGCCTCGAATTACCGGACTTGATCATCAAAAGACTCGAAACTACATTCCACTCATATCAAATGAATTTAATCAACCCTTACAAAACACAATTGCAAGTCTTGAAAAATGATACTTTCATGAGGGTAGGGTTGTGAGTCAAAATTTTGAAAACATGAGTCATATCCGTGCTAAGTTTGAATCAATTGATTTTGATTGTTTGTTGAACATAAACGAACAAATTGTTCCTCGTTTTGTTCTCGAGTTCTATAGTCAACTAACTTTTGATTATAACTCCACGGGTCATTTTGTGGTCAACTTTGTTATACAAAGTAAGTCATTCTCTCTCACTCTCGAGGAATTCGGTCAAATCTTAAAAATACCGTTCAAAGGTCAAGTGTCACACACCGACATGTGGTCACTCGACTACTTGTCAATAAGTGTTCCGAGTAAAGGTCGTTATAAAACCACTCCTCCTTCTCCAAATGTCGTCAAGTCTTTTATTCAAATTCCTCGACAAGGTCAAGTCACTCGTACTAAAAACAAGAAAACCATTGTCGTTGATAAAAACGAAATCCTAACTCGCGAAATTCAACCTCATATGAAACCATGGGTTGATATCATTCGTGAAAACGCCATTTGTTTAGGAGGTCATAAGGATCATGTCTCCGCGTGTCTTTGTCATATGCTTTATTGCATTGAAACCTCCACTCGATACAATCTAGCATTTTTCATTCTCAAAAGAATGGAAAAGACTCGAAACAAACCTAAGGAACTCTTACCTTATGGAATGCTTTTGACTAGATTGTTCAAACATGTTGTGTCCGTCTTTCCTGAGTTAGCAATTGATCACTACATCTCACATGATCGAGTCATGCATCCCTTCGCTTCCCATTATAAGCGAAAGACGCGATTGGATCATGGCAAGAAAAGACCTCGTGAGTCTAATGCTAGCTCCTCCTCCACCACTTTAAATCATCCATCCTCATCTCGTCTGTTGGATGACACCATTGATGCAAATGATGATGAATCATTTCATTCCAACTCTTCCTCTCCTTCTCAAAACGTCTCTTCCTCGTCTAATGTTATCCCTAAAGTCCGTTAAAACCCTCCTCATGAAATTCATAACTTGAACACCTATCTCTCCGAAACTATAAATCTTTAAACTCAACAACGAGATGCTCACCGGGAAGGGTTAAGGTCAATTGGACAAACTATCAAGAACATGATGAGTAGAAAACGAAAGTGAACAAGTTGTCATAACTATTAGAAATTATTATTATTATTTTTATTACCTAATACATTGTGTTTTTTAATATGTTATTAGGACTAGGAATGGCAAATGACAATTACATTTGACTTGGACGATTCTCTCTAATTTATCATCCTATCAACACTTTATGTTAGCAAATTCTATGAACGTGACATGCGTACAATACTACTATTTGCTAAATGATTTGTATGCTAGTATAAGACCATATATTATTGCTTGAATTAGTTGATTCTTGAATTTGGTAGATGCCGAAATCACTAGACTTAAGAAAGGGAAAAACTAGAAATTTTTGTTTTTCGAGAAAACGGCCCCTATAAATACCCGGCGCCCCCCCAATATATTTGGGACCGCTTGGCTATATGGGACCGCCGACAGGAGGGAACGAAACTTTTGAGTCTGTCTCTTTTTCTGTATCTTTGACCCTCCTACCTACAGCCTCAAGCTGGCACTTACCTGTTTAGCTAAACCATCTTTTGCATCTTCTTCTATCCAAACCATTCTTTGCTATTCTATTACACCTTTCCCATTATTTAAATCACCCAATTCTTATACTTCATCACCACCACCATCTTCCTCATCCTCCTCTCCTTCATCATCAATGTCTTGCCCAAACCACCATTCCAACTTCTCTAGAAAACCAAGAATGTCGGTAAGACAAGTATGGAAACGCAAGACATCCACTCCAGAATCATCACCTTCTTCCCAAAAAGACCCACCTCCACTTCCTCCAAGAGTTCGATCTTAATATCCTTCACCACCATCATACAATCCACTAAGAGATCAAATGATCAACCAACTTCACAACATTTCCACCATCCTTGATTCACACACTAACCCATCCAATGCCTACATTCATGCACCACCTTCACTACCACCGCAACCAATTCATCCTCCTTCTCATGCTCAAGTTGAATTTCACTCAAGTTTTTGTCATTGTTGCAAGTTTTCTAGACACCAATTCCACTCATTGAGAAATAAAATCAACTTTATTCACTTTCTTCTCACCCGTCCCATACCTCAAACTCATACCCCTACAAACCATGTTTCACCAACCTCTTCTTTTTTCCCTCTTTAATTAATCATTCTCATATGAATAACCTACCTAAATAATTGACCCTCCATCTTTTGATTATGGCATCTTCTACAATTCAAGAATCCACTAGTGTAGCTCTATGCCTTTATGTCTTTATTTTATGCTTTATCTTGTAATGATTCATACAATTATAGTATGAATTTGTCGTATCTAGTATTTAGCTTCAATTGAAATCAATGCTTCTTGTATGAGCTTATTAAGTAATGAATGAATCCACTTTATGACTTAACTTGCATGAATTCCTATTAGTGCTATATGTTGAAAGATATTTGTCTTGCACTTGTACCTCTAACTTTGTTTTGTAGCAAACAATTTTCGTAAGATCGATCCCTTGGTGCCCCAAACGAGGTGGAGCATACATCAAGGGGTAGTCTTGATATCGTCGACTTCTTTTTTACTACAACTACTCGACGATCATCCTTTTTGAATTCGACAAAAAAGGGAGAAAAATGGAACAAAACTCATTAATAATTTGTAACTTTTAATTTTATACAAAATGTGTTTATATTTTGTCATCATCAAAAAAGAAGAGATTGTTAATACAAATAATGTCTAAAAACGTTATTTATATTTTTTGACCTCTCAACGTTTTGATAATAACAAAATGTAAAAACGTTTATGATAAAATTAAACGTTTACAAATTATTAATGGTAAAATTCCATTTCTAAGATTAGTAATTACTTAAAGTATTAACAAACAAATCATTAAGCATGAAGAAAATATTTTTCTCTTATCCATCACATTTTTACAAAAGAATTTTACAAAACTAATTTTACAAAATATTTTTTACTTAAAAGAAAAGTTGTATTCAAAACTTAAAATTTAAAATTCAAATTTTCCTCCCAAAATGGAAGGTTCCATACCAGATACAACATTCCCCACAAAAAGATAAAAACAAGAGCGTAGTCTACTGGACGACCTCCTTATAGGCCTAACGGCCCCCAGATATATCTAGGACCGCCGGGACCGCCCCTAGTGACCGTTGGGTTTTCCTGCCTATAAATACTGCTCCATTCCTTGCAGAAAACATACCTCTTAGCACGAAATTTTCAGATAACTTTCTCTCTCTAAAATTTTCTTTCTCTCTATAAATCTCTTGATCATTAACATTCTTAGATCTTGTTTCAAGTGATCTAATCTCTTCTTCTCATCTCTTCTTCTCATCTCTTCTTTCTCATTCAAGTGCAAGAGAAGAACATTCGTATTCGCCAAGAAACAAATTGTTATTTAGTGATCTCACATCTCTTCTGCTAAGTATCAAATCTCTATTGTAATTATCTTGTGTATTTGTGTAATTCGGATTGTGTGTAAATCCGATAGTGTAGATCTAGTGATTGTGTATTGATTGTGAAGTGGTAGATTGGTTCTAGCTAAGATTAGGACTCGACATTTAGCTTAGTGTCAAAAAATAACGTAAGCGACGTGTAAACGGTTTTCTCTGCCTGAAGGGAGCTTGTTGACATAGTGAAATCTCGAGTAGGATACTCGGGGAGTGGAGTAGGGCGAAGAAGAGCTTCGTAGCCGAACCACTATAAATCTTGGTGTCTTGGTTTGATTGTTCCTTCTCTCATCTCTTTATATTGTTGTGATTGTTATTTACTATTAGTTTAGATATTTACTTGGTTGATTCATATTGTTGGTTGGTTAAACATACTACTCGAATCTAAGTATTTTGAAAGCAAAGTTTTAAAACGAAAACGAACCTGTAAACTATTCAACCCCCCTTCTAGTTTCCACAATTGGTATCAGGAGCCAAGGTCACTCAAATTTTTTAAAATATATTCCACATCATAGTTGAAAATTTTGCAAATTCGACGAAGAATGACATTTCTTGCCCATGAATTGGTAAGACTTGTAACTACCCGAATGATACGTTTATCAACAGTAATATGTTTGTAACACATATGAATGCTTATCTATACAACATATAAGAGGGTCCGGTACATCACGTTAACTTCCCAAATCGATGTGGAGGGCGAAGTGGCGCCGCCAAACCCATGCCATGACACCGTTTACACGCGCCACTGGCCTCGACGCCAGTAAAGTCGCCACTTTAGAAAAAGGTGAGAAAAAATTGACCGTTGCCCCCAACGATGAGAATTTCAAGTACGCCACTTTAGAGAAAGGTGAGGAAAAATTGACCGTTGCCTCCAACGGTAAGAATTTCAAAAGAAATTTATTATTCTTTTTTTTAAATAAAGCCCCTCTTTTAGATATATATATATCCGCACATTTTTATTTTCAAAACACACTGCTTTCAATTTATGAACACCTAAATTATAAAAAAAAGTCTAACAACCCAAATAATGTGTTTTATAATGATATCTGTAATATGTCAACCTCCCAACAATCGTCTTCCTCAAACCTGTCTACGCCATCGTCACAAAACTCGATTTCTTCATCGCAACAACCATGTTTTCCACCGTATGGTACGCAATATAATATGTCTTCAATGACGCCGAGTCAAATGTATCAATCACAACTTGCGTATCATCAAGCTCAAGCTCAAGCACTAACACTCAATTCCAAAATCTCCAATATCAAACACATACACCACCACAATTCTCTCAATCCCAACAGTCACAACAATCACAATTACCAACACAATACTATCAAGAATCACAACTACCACCACAATCCGAACCACAATTTAAATAACCACAACGACAACCATCCAAAAAACGACTCACCAAAAAAAACACCACCTTAGACTTGGATGACAACGAGGTGGAGGTCAGTCACGACTTTTGAAACGTTGGAAGCCGGAAGAGGAAAAGTTGCTATGCGAATGTTGGATCGAAGTTTCCAAGAATAACACGATCGGAGCCGACCCAAACCTCGATACGTTTTGGTGGCAAGTTACAAACACTTTCATCAAAGCAACCCGTATTGTTAATCTTATATGATAACGGGTAAGTGGGCTACGTTGAACGGGAAATGTCAAAAGTTCAACGTTATTTTCAAACGTTTAGATAGTAATGGTAAAAGCGAGGAATCCCACGTTGATCTTATTGATCGTGCAAAGCTCCAATTTCGTGAAGAGACAAACACCGGAAACAAAAAATTAAATCAAGAACACGCGTGGCGTGTCTTGAAAGAATACCCGAAATGGGACGCGCTGGACAGGTAGATCCGGTTGATCTCACAGAACTTTTCGGTGATGACGCGAGACCTCGTCCCCTTGGCAAACCTCGACCCGCAAATAAACCAAATCGGATACGACGTCGAGCACCGTGGGAAGCGAGAAGCGAAGGCTTTATTGGAAAATTTGCATTCTGAATTCAAGCTCAAGCGGGAAGCCGCCCAATCCTCGTACGAGACGGGGAAGCAAAAAGACTTGGCAATAATGGAGTGTAAAGAATTGAAATTTCTCACGATTAATGCCGACGGATTGCCGGAAGCCCAAGCCGCCCTCATCAACCGTAAAAAAGAAGCAATAATGAAAAAATATGTTTAATTTTATTTTCGTATGTTTTTTTACCGTATGTTATTTTTAAGAAAATATAATTGTGGGTCGGTGGGGCCCAAATGAGGAAATGTCATGAGATTTGACATGTTATGAGTGAATGGGTGTTTTGAGTGTGTGTGCAAAAATGAGATGGCGCTGAGGTGACACTAAAAAGTGATATTTGGCACTGGTTTGACATGCCATGATACCCGACCCTCTAATGCACAAAGGAACTTTTGCGGATTTAAGACACAAAACTTAAACATTCAAACATACAACTAAATAAACATATTGTACTACCAAATTAAACACAAAACTTGAAAATTCAAACATACAACTAAACAAACATATTGTACAACCAAATTAAAACATCCTTTTACTCAAAAGTACAATAATACTTTCACAATGTACAATTTAAACAAGCTACAACATAATCCAAAGTATAAATTAATTAAGCACACTAATTAATGTTATTTTTGAAACACCCCTAAACTGAAAAATACATGTTATTATGCACATTATACAAACTAATAAAACACACAAAGCTTCATACAATTTATATGCTAACAAGTTGATGATACATATAGTTTTGAAAACCGGACCGTACCAACGGGTTCAACCTGGAACCGAAGTCGCCACCGGTTCGACTAGCCAATAAAAGCCGTCCGAAAACGAAGCGGAGCAGACCCCGCGGAACCGATAAAAACGGGTGAACATGACCGCACCAAGATCATTTTCTTTTTTATTTCTCTAGTTAATCATCAAAGGGTACCCGCCGCCACAACGCACGAATACCCTCCTAATGAAATATAAAACACAATGAGTTGAATTATATGAATCTCTCCCGTAACTTGATATTAGGCTTGCCAAAATTTCAATTGTATGGAATATCTCAATTTTATCTGCGATCCAACTTGATTGAGGAATCATTCCCTCCATCAATTTGCAACATGAGCAATTTATATAGTTTTTTATGCTACCCGGGCAAAACGGTCAAAAAATGCCCTTACTGCATGTTATAAACAAACAATACTATCTTTTAAAAAGTTGACGTACTAACTGTCGTAGACAAAATGAAAAGGTCACGTTATAATTAATTTATATAATTTATTGCAACAAGCTTGGATTGATAAAAATTTGCATAACATGTTAATATCAAGTGAGATAATTTTATCTCTGCTATAGAATCCTTTTACCAGTAACAAACTTTTTTTCTCTAAAAATGGTATATCTTTCTTTTCTACTTATCATATTACTACCTCCGTTCCACATTAACTGTCCAATTTGACTTTTTAAAGTCTTTTTTCTTCAACTTTGACCTTAATTATTTCTTCTTATGTTATATGATACTTGATGCAAAACATATAAATGGATAGAGTTTTGAATGTGTTTTTCATAGGTATAATTATAAACAAAAATATTTACGGTCAAAGTTTATGAAAAAAGACTTCAAAAAATCAAACTGAACACTTAATATGAGACGAAGAGAGTATCTTGTTACAAATTGCAACACGCTTGGGTGTGACGAGGATTGGAAATAAATGAAAATGATATGCACCATAAAGAATAATTGTAAAAAGTTATGGAGTCTAGTCCAACATAACAACGTTCATTTTAGCTTTAAAACATATATACTTACAAACTACGTAAAAGACTTGTAAAAATCTAATATGTTTTTTACAAGGTTGTAAAAATCGCGAATTGGTAGTCGGACGGTCGACCGTTTTATAGCTTGTAATCGGTCTAGGCTGATTAATCGGATTGGTATTTCTAGCAAAATTTGGGTAATTCTGGCAAGGTTCGGGTAGTTCCGGCGAGTTTTTAGGTATTTTCCGGAAGATTTAAAAAAACAAATTGTAATAGACATAAACAGTTAGTATAAGTGATCGAAACAAGTTTAGGTGAGTTTTTGGTACTTCCGACAAGATTTGCAGGTTTCTGTCAAGTTTGACCACCGTTGACCGCCGTTGACCACGATTGACCGATTTGTTCGAACAAGTTACATAAATCGGCAAGGTTGGTAGCCTTGTAACGGCAAGGTTGGTAGCCTTGTAACGCCTAGGCGGTTATTAATCAACCTTATAGACATTTTATGAAACAATGGTTTTTAAGATTCAAAAACCAAAGTTTTGAAATTATATAGGATAGTGAAAAAGTGAAAGATTTAAAAGCAAAACGTGTTAAGGTAGTAAATAGACTTTAAAAATGACAAAAGAATTACTACTATGGTTTTCACTTTGTTCTCTTTCTTTTACTTTCCTCAAATTTTTTATTTTTGCAGCTATTTTTTAAAAAACAAATGGCAACAACTTGTATAGAACCCCTCACAAAGAAAAAAGAGAATTACAATCCTTACTCAATTAAACAAGCTAATTAACAAAGAAAAAAATCTGAAAAAAACGAAATAACAAGATTTACAGGGCTAGGTATCATAACATCGGGTCGGGCATTATGCTTACCTGGCACCGCGTTGAACTGCGTTACGACACCGGAGGTGGCTAAGTAACAACGTCGTTGGTGCCCAAGTTACTCTAGCAACGTGCGTTGTAACTTGGTGTTTTTTTCTTTCTTTTTTTTTTAGATTTAAATGGCTGTTTGGTGTGTGTTTTTACAACGTGTATGTTTCGGTGTGTGTTTTTGCAGCTTTTTATGAGGTAGGAGCATGGTGGGGGAAGAAGATGAATGGCTAAATATAATGTAGATATAATATAAAGTTTACTTTATTTTCAGTTTTAGTCCTTGTGGTTTTCTTTTGTTCTTTTTAGTGGGTTTGCAAAAGTAAAAAAATAAATTTATTTTAGTTTTGTAACTTAAAAAGAGAAATCTGCAAATATGCTCCCTGTGGTTTCTCAAATTTGCAAATTTGCTCCCCAACTTTACGAAAGTGCAGGCGGCCTCCTCAAAACGAAACTTGTGTCAAGTTTCAATTCCTATTGCGTTCGTGCTCCCTGGCAGGGAGCACGAATGCAATGAAAGTTTCAAACTGAGGAGGCCACCTGCACTTTCGTAAAGTTGGGGAGTAAGTCTGCAAGTTTTGCAAACCACAAGGAGCATATTTGCACTTTTCTCACTTAAAAAAAATGTTATTTTGTATTTGAATTCGATAATTGAAAATAGTTTGTTCAAATTAATGGAATAGAAAAAAGGGCAAATCGCATAAAAAGGTACTCATCTTAGGTTCAATGTCAATTAAAGGTACCCATCTTTTTTTTTCTCAATTTAAGGTATCCATCTTGTTTTTGGTTGCAATGTTAGGCAATTAACAAGTTTTCAAGTTAAATTTCTAACGATCGTTTATTTTATTGTTGCATCATTAGTCCTTTATAGTTTTGTTGAGATTTATTATTTTTTGATTAAAAAATTTAATTTCGAAAAAAAATTTAACCAAAATTTTAAAAAAAAAATAATTTCGAAAAAAATTTAATTTTGAAAAAAGTTTTTTAAAAATTATAACCAAATTATTTTTTTTTTTAAATTTAATTTTTTAAAAAAAAATTTAGAATTTTTTTCAAAATTAACTTTTTTTTCAAAATTAAATTTTTTTTCGAAATTAATTTTTTTTCTAAATTAATTTTTTTTTAAATGCTTGGTTAAATTTTTTTTCGAAATTAAAATTTTTTAAAAAAAAATTTTGGTTAAATTTTAAAAAAAAAAAATTTCGAAATTAATTTCTAAAAATTTTTTTCGAAAATTTCGAAATTAAATTTTTTTCGAAAATTTTTTTTCGAAAAATTTCGAAATTAATTTCTAAAAAATTAAAAAAAAAATTAATTTCGAAATTTTTTTTTTTTAAATTTAACCAAAATTTTTTTTTAAAAATTTTAATTTCGAAAAAAAATTTAATTTTAAAAAAAATTTAACCAAGCATTTAAAAAAAAATTAATTTAGAAAAAAAATTAATTTCGAAAAAAAATTTAATTTTGAAAAAAATTCTAAATTTTTTTTTTAAAAATTAAAATTTTTTTTTAAAAAAAATTTTGGTTATAATTTTTAAAAAACTTTTTTCAAAATTAAATTTTTTTCGAAATTAAATTTTTTTTTTAAAATTTTGGTTAAATTTTTTTTCGAAATTAAATTTTTTAATCAAAAAATAATAAATCTCAACAAAATCCTATAAAGGACTAATGATGCAACAATAAAATAAACGATCGTTAGAAATTTAACTTGAAAACTTGTTAATTGCCTAACATTGCAACCAAAAACAAGATGGATACCTTAAATTGAGAAGAAAAAAAAGGGTACCTTTAATTGACATTGGACCTAAGATGAGTACCTTTTTATGCGATTTGCCCTAGAAAAAGTGGGTTCCAAAAAGTGGTGTTACGAGTGAAGAGATATTTTGATATGTTGGTGTTAAAATGTTAAAAGCTAAGGTGACTATGATATGGCTACATTTTTATCTTATAAATGTTATGATACCAATTGCTCTCATACTTGCAGTACAAAACTAACACAATAAGTTGTACCATTTGACCACACAAACTAGAAATAAAACTGTGACCAGGCCCACCACAGAATATTATTCCCCTATGCACATGCACCTGCACCAAACAAAAATCACACGTACAACATCACTTTGTTCGCATTATAATACTGTAATGAATGTTGAGTATGACTTCTATAAATTCTACTTTTTCGCATTATAATTTTCGATCTTCATTTTTGGAGTTCACAGCTTAATGATCTCTTTTCTTTCATCATCTTCATTTAGATTATATCCAGAAAGAAATTGGAATTGAATAAGATGATGACGTTTGTATTACAGTACTACCTCCGTCCCACATTAAGTGTCCACTTGACTTTTTCAAAGTCTTTTTTCTTCAACTTTGACCTTAATGATTTCTTCTTATGTTATATGATACTTGATGCAAGATATATGAATGGATATAGTTTTGAATATATTTTTCGTTGGTAGAATTTTTGTTCAATATTATATAACACAAACAAAAATATTTATGGTCAAAGTTGAGGAAAAAAGACTTAAAAGATTCCATTGTGGACACTTAATATGGGACGGAGGGAGTATTATTTTTCATCACAATGATACAAGAGTCGAGGTTACAGCATGCATGACAGGATATCATGTTATGTCAATGTCAAGAGATCAAGTCCCAAGAATCTCTGCATTGTGTCTGGGGTTGGATATCGATCCGTGAAGGGGATAAAAAGCACTTTCTTGACAAAGGTTAAATTGGTGGTCAGTAAGAAACAAACATGTACATTCATTTGTGGTGACATACTTTAATATGATATGTCAGTGAACTGACAGTGAAGAGACTCCCATGCATTATTCGTGGTGGAAGCACCAAAGAATAATGTCATTCATTACGTTTGGGGTTCAAACTCTTTCTTTCTTCCTTCTATTTAAGTTGACGACACTCTCTGTATCACATTCACATCCAACCAAACAAACACCCTTCCTTCATGTTTAAGTAACATGATGATGAAACATTGTTTAGTTTACTACTGCTATTTGTCCTTGTTAGCTTCTCTTGTCGTAGTAGTATCTGGTTTAGCTCTCTGATGGTCAAACATTGTTGTCCCTCTCGACACGCTAGGTGAGTTCTTCTTCACCATCCCTTGAATGCTTCTCATGCCAATCCTTGTTTGTGGGTTGGTGTTGTCTGTGATCCTACCAACCTCCAGGTAGTCGCCCTCCACTTGTCAAATACTCAGATTTCCGAAGAAATAAGACCAGAGATATCACACTTGTCGCAACTCAAATCCTTGGATTTAAGCTTCAGCCATTTCTCTGGTCCAACTCCTTCACAGATAGGCGACTGCACTCGTCTTCAATACTTGGAATTATCTGCCAACTCCCTTTCTGGTAACATTCCAAACACCCTTGATAACTTGCTCACTTTGAAACATTTGAATCTTGGTACTAATTCACTTAACGGTTCCATTCCCGAATCCATCTTTCACATTCCCACTTTGGAGATTCATGCACTCAGCCGTAACCGCCCCACTTTTCATTCCATCTAACTTGGGAATGCAGCCATGCTCCAAAAACTGTTTATCGACAACAATCAGTTTAAAACTGGATCGTTGCCTTTTAGCATAAACAATCTTGAGAACCTTACTTATTTAGATGCTAATAGTGCTGGTTTAAAGGGTCAAATTTCTTTGGGCTATGGCGGATGTAAGAAATTGAATTATTTAGATCTTTCTTTCAACCAATTTCTCAGTCTCCACCTCAGTTGGGAAGCTGTACCAACCTTGATCAATTTGGAGTTGTGGGAAGCTGGTTAACTGGTACGATACCTTCTTCTTTTGGTCAGCTCACTAAGATGAGTCTCCATTACCTTCCTGAAAACTTCTTGTCAGGATCGATACCGCCTGAGGTAGGAAATTGCACGCTATAGGGTAGTATTTCAACTGAGCTCGGTATGCTCAACTTGACAAACCTTTCTCTGTTTGCCAACCGTTTGACAGGTGAGGTTCCAATGAGTATTTTGAAAATCAAATCACTAAAGTATAAAAGGGTCAGCCCTTTAGTGATTTGGTTTGGTTTCTACGAAATTTTATAGTTCAAAATTTTATATGTTTTTAAATTTTGTTAATGATAAAAAATTCAAGTAAAGACTTTATGGCTTTCAAAAGTATTCATGCAGAATTATTCACATGAGAACATTAATTATGTCATTGCAATAATCCTTTTCCTCCGAGACTGTAATGACTTAGACTCGATATTTTTAGATTATCATAAGTATCAATGTAAACCTTAATAAAAACAGAACACAACCTAAACCAAATACGAGAACGAAGTAATTAAGATAAAATATATTTTCTTGTTATAGAGAAACATGTATTTATTCTGATCAACTGTGTTATTCAGAACGTTAAGGCTAAGACTTCTAGACGAATGTACTAGAGACTGCTCATTAGATTGGCATGGAAAACCGGCGTTAATAGAAAAACCAGAGGATGGAAGTCCGGCATGCTCATGCTTGGTATGTCCATGCGTACTTGTTCACTTAAAAATCATGAAGTTGATTATACGCTCATTTTGTGATTCCTGAATTGTGTCTTATAATGCTTGGTTGATGCAGTAAATGAAGGATTAGCAACACTTGCATTCACAGGAGTGGAAGTGAATATGGTCTTGTTTTCAAAATCTGTCTTGAGACGGTCAAAAGCAGAATCAGTCAACATGATTAGCAATTGGATGGGCAGTGTTTACTTGTGAGGTTTTGGAAAATCAAATCAGATGCATTTTCTGTTCGGCAACTTTAGTGATTTGATTTTCCAAATACTCATTGGAACCTCACCTGTCAAACGGCTGGCAAACAGAGAAACGTTTGTCAAGTTGAGCATACCAAGCTCACTTGGTATACTACCTTCAAGTTGATTCGTGTAAAGTTGGAGATCAGACAATAACGTGCAATTGCCTATCTCATGTGGTACCTTTCCTGACAAGAAGTTTTCAGGAAGGTAAAGGAGAGTCATCTTGGTGAGCTGACCAAAAGAAGAGGGTATGGTACCAGTTAACCGCTTCCCACAACTGCAAATTGCTCAAGGTTGGTACAGTTTCCCAACTGAGGTGGAAGACTGACAACCTGGTTGAAAGAAAGATCTAAATAATTCAATTTCTTACATCCGCCATAGCCCAAAGGAATTTGACCCTCTAAACCAGCACTATTAGCATCTAAATAAGTAAGGTTCTCAAGATTGTTTATGCTAAAAGGCAACGATCCAGTAAACTGATTGTTGTCAATAAACAGTTTTTGGAGCATGGTTGCATTCCCAAGTTAGATGGAATGAAACCAGTGAGGCGGTTAAGGCTGAGTGCAAGAATCTCCAAAGTGGGAATGTGAAAGATGTATTCGGGAATGGAACCGTTAAGTGAATTAGTACCAAGATTCAAATGTTTCAAAGTGAGCAAGTTACCAAGGGTGTTTGGAATGTTACCAGAAAGGGAGTTGACAGATAGGTCCAAGTATTGAAGACGAGTGCAGTTGCCTATCTGCGAGGGAATTGGACCAGAGAAATCGTTGAAACTTAAATTCAATGATTTGAGTTGCGACAAGTGTGATATCTCTGGTCCTACTTCTCCTGATATTTGAGAATCTGACAAGTCGAGGGCGACTACTTGGAGGTTGGCAGGGTCACAGACAACACCAACCCACAAACAAGGATCAACATGAGAAGCATTCCAAGATGACAAAAGGGATGGTGAAGAACTCACCCAGCCTGTCGAGAGTGACAACAATGTTTGACCATCAGAGCTCAAACCAGATACTACGACAAGAGAAGCTAACGACACATAGTAGTAGTAAACTAAACAAATGTTCATCATCTTACTGAAACCGGAAGGGTGTTTGGTTGGTTGGATGTCTTACAGAGAGAGATTAAGCTGTCATCTATTTGTTAGTCAAGAAGAACTTAAACGCGAACCAAGTCAACATTCTGTATTTTCCATGCAACAATCTAGCATTTCTCAATCATATATAACTATTCAATATTCATAGTCTGCCAAAGACTTAAGACTTGCATTATTAAATTTTTCGGAAACATTAAGGACGAAATTTTCACTTTTCTCTATTATTAAGTTGTCAAGAGTTGTTAGTCATACTCCTGCACAACCAAAAACATAGAACAGACCGAAAATCTTTGCCAAATATGCAACACAATCATCTCATGCTCCTTTTCTTCATCAAATAGCCACAGCCAATGGAACTATGAAGAACATAAACATAGGTGTGATTCTCGATATGGAATCGACTCTCACAAAGACAATTAAAATATGCATACAACTGGCTCTCCAGGATTCCTATCAAAGTCACAACAAGCACACAACCAGGCTCGTCCCTCACTTTCGTGATTCCAAATATGACACAGTTTCTGCTGGTCTGTCACCCGTTTATCTCTTCTACCTTTTG
>BQNB010046027.1:12469-38184 GCA_026074375.1 Tanacetum coccineum | reverse complement strand
GTTCATAGTACGTTTCACGTCTCGAAATTAAAGAAATGCATGGCTGATGAACCGCTTGCTATACCATTGGATGAGATCCAAGTCAACGACAAATTGAATTTCATTGAAGAACCTGTCGAGATTATGGACCGTAAGGTCAAGCATCTAAAGCAGAGTCGTATTCCGATTGTCAAAGTGCGCTGGAACTCCAGGAGAGGTCCTGAGTTCACCTGGGAGCGTGAAGACCAAATGCAAAAGAAATACCCGCACCTATTCACTAACTCTGCACCGCTGCAGAGGTTGCGTCCTAAGCTTTGAGGACAAAGCTTCTTTAACGGGGAAAGAATGTGACAACCCAAGAATTTCCGTTCAATAAGTTAGCCGTTTCCGTGTAGTAATTTGAATTTTTAAATGTTTCGTTTAGCTTTACCGTTTAACCGGGAAGTTGTTTCGTTGTTATCTGAGAATAGTCTCCGGGAGCGAACCGGGACACCAAACGTTGTAGTATTTTGGCAATAGCTACGTTTTTATGTTTTAGGGCAATGTTTAAAATTTCATAATTTTTGGTGATACCGTTATTCGTTTCGTTACTTGCGTTATCCATGTTTTACCTAAACTATAAGCTTAAGCATGCAAAGCTTGGAAATTAAATCATTTTGGGAGCACTAGCAACAAAGATTATAAAAATATAATGGTCCCCCCTCTCCCCTTGGCATGCTCATGCATAACCGGTCATGTATGTATGTATGCCTAGGATCCATATTTTTTTGAAATCAAGGTACTAGACAAGTTAGCATGTTAGTAGGAAAGGACTAGTACTAGGAGAAATGTGATTTGTAGATCAAAATGGTCCCCTTGAGCCCTTTGTCCCATCCATTCGGCACACACACACACACTAGAAGTGTGTGAAGTAAATCCTTGGTATAAACCTCATTTGCTCATTCCATTTCACTTCATTTCAAACCAACACACACACATAAAACTTTACTTCTCTTTCTCTTTTCTTTTCCAAATTGCCAACCACAACACTACACCAAATCCTTTTCATTTTTTGATCTTTGATCATCCACTGTGAAGCAATATATTGTTCGTGTTGTTTGTTTGTTCTCCGGGTAACTGGTAAAAAACGTTTTGGGTCTGTTCTCGATTTACTAATCCACTTCGTCGTGTTTCTTTGTAAGTCATACTTTTTATTTTTCATAATTAGTTGTTACTTTTTGCATTCCTATGATCATCCCCGAAAAGGTGTAATAGCGGATCGTTGTTAAAAATATTATCTAGTTTCCATAAAATTCAAGTCTCTAAAGTTAATATTTTTGTTTATAATGGAAGAAAATAAAAGGTAGTTGTACTTTTGAGTTTAAAGTTTATTGTATTTTGTTGATATATATATTGATTAGTATTACGGTTATATCGTTTATTTAAGATTTATCGTATATTGAGTTTGAATATTGTTGGCGAAAAGATTAAGTTAGATATTGGATTTGTTATAAGCGTAAGTTGAATGTCGAAGAGGTTTAGGTTTAGAACGGACTTGTTGCAATATTTGCGGTGTTGTCGAAAATATGACGGATATACTTGCGAGTCAATAAAAGATACACTTTGTAAAATAGATAGTTTCACAAGACGAGATTTATAAAAATGGAAAGTCTATATTTTTAGAAAGGTCATGCCGAAATTTCGTAAAAATTTATAAAAGCGTCGAAAATATATTTTTATTATCAAACTTATGATAAAATGTAGAAAAACGTAAGTGTCGAGTTTAGGTCAACATTTTTAGTTATCGAGTCAACGTTGATGTGTCGGGACGCTAAAAGACGAAATACACTAAAAGACGAAATACACTAAAAGACGAAATACACTAAAAGACGAAATACACTAAAAGACGAAATACACTAAAGGACGAAATACACTAAAAGACGAAATACACTAAAAGACGAAATACACTAAAAGACGAAATACACTAAAAGACGAAATACACTAAAAGACGAAATACACTAAAAGACGAAATACACTAAAAGACGAAATACACTAAAAGACGAAATATTTTCTAAGATGTTTTGAAGTGTCGAGACTTGTCAAAAAATTATTACTTCTTGAAAGGCGTTTTAAAAGAGATACGCCGTGTATAATTGTTGCTTGGATGATATGCTTCTTGGTTAACACGCGTTATTCGTTGTACATCATTCTTAAACGACAACTATATGATAGGTTGTCGCTTGAACCGTGAGATTCATTTTCACTTGATTGATTCCTTTTGATTTTCTACCCGTATATGGTGAGTTCATTAGCCCCTATTTTAATCGTTTTGCAATAAATGTTTTATAACTAGGGGGGAAACATTGCTTGTTTATAAAACTGGAACACAAGTCTTAGCGTGAGATATTCCCCGTTTAGTGTTGCTAAGTAGCGTTTAGACCACTACTGCCACCATTATCATGAACGTTCATTCTCTTGATTGGAGGGACGGGTCGAGGGAGCGCGTAGTGTTATAAATTGATCTATGGGGTTAATTATCCCTATCCGGGTGAGTAGCGGCTCCTACCAACGGGGTGCCCGTTAAACGGATATATACCTATGTCAAAATTAAGAAAGGTAGTCATTGGTCTGATACTCGAAGGCTTGTTCAACCTAGCAATGTACTGCTATAGAACGTAATTTAGCTTCAGGGTGTCATGGAGCGTAGTGCATCGTAAATACCCTTGTTATGTGGAAGTTGTATTTGTTATAACTGTCCCTATGTGTTGATATCTTGTGGTCTACTATAACAACGTTTGAACTAAACCTATGAATTCACTCAACTTTATGTTGACCGTTTTAAGCATGTTTTTCTCAGGTGCTTAGCATGGATGCTGTTGATTGACTTATGTGGAGTCTATTTGCCTGTACCGGTTTACCAGAGATTTATCTATGTCTTTAAATACCGTTGTTGAACTTATTAGCTTCGCTATTTTAAACTTTGAATCTTTTTAAATTTAATCGACTGTAAACTTATTATTATTAATTTTTTAATTATGCAACGGTGTTTATTTTTAGAACGTACCTTAGAGGTCATTCTTTATGCTTTGTACGTGAGTGATCAATCAAGTCAGCACTCCGCGACACGTGGTTCCGTCCTGGCCCCTCTGGGGGTGTTGAAATAATGAACAATCTACAAGATGAAAATGGAGCAATTTTAAGTTAATACCAAGTTCTTAAACAGTCTTCCACCTGAATGGAGTAAGCTTGTGACTGATGTCAAGCTTGTTAAAGATTTGCATACCTCCAACTTTGATCAACTTCATGCATTTCTGTGAACAACAGGAATCATGCAAATGAAGTAGTATTTGCTGAACGCAATCAAGATCACATTGACAATTCGTTGCAAAATCAGGAAGATGGACACCACCTCTCTTCAACAACTTTCAGTCTACTTACAACAAATCCTAATTCAACAACAGTTTTCACATCACATCAAGTTTTCACAATCAACAACATGCATCAATTCAACATAATTAACATTACTCATTATTCTTCCATCTCAGACTCAATTGCCATTCATTCATCCATTCCACACAATCACATACATTCAGTCTTAAATGGATTCATCAAACCTTAATTGTTCTACAAGTTGACTTATCAATCATCTCAAAGCTGCCTCACAACTTATGACTGAGTCACCATTTGTAGACTCAGGTTTTTCTATTCCTGTGTTTTCTCCTGGAGATGATCTGATTGCTTGTCTCAATAAAGCAATGGATTTTCTAATAGTTGTAGCCTCTTCAAGGTTCCCTACTACTAATAATCAACTCAGAAATTCCTCTATCAAAGAAAACAAGCCACATATTTAAGATGGCAGGGTTACACAGTGCAACAGTTCAGGGAAAGACAAGGGCAAAATTATTTGGTACTACATATAAGGGAAATGCTACTAGTTCAAGGGGAAATACAAGAAGTAGACAAGCTAAAGTTGTTAAATGCTACAACTGCCAAGGTGAAGGACATATGGCTAGGCAATGCACTCAGCCTAAGCAAACAAGGAATGCAACATGGTATAAGGAGAAAGCTATGTTAACAGAAGCTCAGGAAGCTGGACAAATATTGGATGAGGAGCAACTCGCATTTCTTACAGATCTAGGAATTCAAGCAAGTCAAGCTTAGATTAGTCCACTCCATACATTGTGCTTTCAAGATCTTGATACTTATAATTCTGACTGTGATGATCTCTCGACTGCACAAGCGGTTCTTATGGCCAACATTTCCAATTATGGTTTTGACGTTATCTCAGAGGTACTTAATCTGAGACCTATCTGAGATCTATGGATAATCAAAGTGTGCATGCATTGCAAGATTTTGAACAAAACACCAATTATGGATGGTACAAGATAATGAGATATATAGTGATAGCTATATCATTCCGTATTCCAATATTTGCAAGAAACCACAACTGGCATCGATTCAAGATTCAATTTGGCAGGCACAACAAGTTTCAATGTTTTTATCTGTGATTGAACAAGTTCGAAAAAGATTAATCATGTGGAATAATTAGGAAAAGGCTAATAAGGAACAGAAATAATGAATCGATAAACGCTGAGTTAGAGAGATACTAAGGGAAGGGTCAATACTTTTGAACAAGTCTTAATATTGATTTAAGTAGGACGTAAAAAAAATGATTGATTCTCAAAAGGATGATATGATTTAAAGAGAAGCTTGCATGAATAGAAAAGGTTGATCAATTGAACAAAATCTTTCTAACAAATAAAGAAAAGGAATATGTATTTTCAAAAACATCAAGGTTTTCAAAAACGAGCCAAAGAAAAAAGAAAATAAAATACCAGGAAAACAAATTGATTTGGAAAAGAAAGATTAAGGAACTTGATAATATTGTTTATAAAGTGGGCCAATCTACTCAAACAGTACACATGTTAACAAAGCCACAATCATTTTATGATAACATTCACAAACAAGCTCTAGGTTATAAAAATCCGTTTTATCTCAAGAATGCTTAGCGGATTAAACCAACCTTGTATGATGGATGTTTTATTTCTCAAAAACATGATGCTATGCATGTGGTTGATGATGAGGAACATGATTGTAGAAGGAAGAGAGGTTCGATAAAAA
This sequence comes from Tanacetum coccineum, assembly GCA_026074375.1. Lineage (NCBI taxonomy): Eukaryota > Viridiplantae > Streptophyta > Magnoliopsida > Asterales > Asteraceae > Tanacetum > Tanacetum coccineum. The sequence goes on along the minus strand of BQNB010046027.1, from coordinate 33,105 downwards.
AATGCTAAAAAGCAAAGGATCGGAAGCTATTAAACAAAACATTTCATAAACCTATTGATTATGAAAAGTTAAATAGACTAACTGAAGATTTTAGGAAACGTTTTTCTCCACAACAAGAATTATCAGCTGAACAAGCTTTCTGGTTTCGTATAGTCAATCCATCCATTGAACCTTCTTACACACCACCTGTCATAGTGGATGTTCCTAGTGAACTACCTAAGGTGATGTTGGTGAAATGCCAAGCCTTAAATAGCTAAATTCCACCCCACCCCAGTTTGATAGGGGTGAGAAAAAAGACAAACACTAGCTGCTCTTGAATGAAGGTGAATGGGGGTTTGAACATATAAAACTGTTTTTAACAATAAAATTATTCCATTTCTAAATCTTTAAAGACATGTTCATTAAAGATCTTCTTAATGAAATAACGGAAGTACAAATAGGTTTTTGACATATGGGAACGCGGCTGTTCAACAGTTCTTTAGTTGATTAACAATGTTTGGAAATTGCTAAGAAATAAATTCTTTTGGAAAATGATTGACTCTTATAAAAAATCATGTCTCAAGATGTAATGTTAATTGTGATGAATTCTATGCCTTTGAATAATGATTTTGTGAATATGAAAATGCAAAAGTATGATTCAAGTGAAAAGTGTTTGAATCTTGATGCTGAGCTTTCACCAAATAAAACAAAAGCTTTAATGATTTTTTGAAAATTATTCATAAAAATTGGAAAAAACATTGTATTTCTCTATAAGCTCAATGCAATTACAACTAGAATTTTTCTTAACGATGAATCTTGCGTTACTCAAAATGCTATTGAAATTCGAAAATATTTTGAAATCAATGATTTGAAAGCTCAGCTACAAGATAAAGACACGAACATTTGTAAGTTGAAGGATACCATCAAATCTTTGAGTAAGAATACTAAGGAAGAGAACGTTAATCCTGATAAATGTGATCTTGAGCCCATAAATAAGAAACTGGAAAATAGTGTGGCAAAATTGCTTTCTGAGAATGAACGTCTTTGTAATGAAATTAATCATGTGAAATAGGTTTTTAAAGATCAGTTTGAGTCAATCAAACATACACGTGTTCGTCATAAAGAACAATGTGATTCTTTAATTAACAAACTGAACTTAAAATCTGTGGAAAATGAGGATTTAAAAGCTCAAATTCAAGACAAGGTTTTTGTGATAACATCATTGAAAAACAAATTTACGTGATTAAAAGGGAATAGAAATTGTTGAAATTTGTTGTTACTCACACCTTCTGCCACCACTATTTCCTCCAGGAATGTTTCAAAGCTTGATGTAGAACCGTTGCCGCCTAGGTTATTGCAAACTTGGGAAGTTCACATAACCTATCTTAGGAGCACTCCAAGGTACAAGCTATATTCCTTTGGAAATAGGTCAAATAAGCTGAGGCAAAAACAACCTTTAGATAGCGTGTTAGGACCTTTCTATAAGTATACCACAAGAATTCAGGAGTTGCTTGTATATGTTCAAGATATGTGCCCTAATGCGATAACACCTAATAATAGGAAGGTTGATGTCACACCCATGAACAATATTAAGAAAGTTAGGTTTGCTGAACCTCATCACTTCCTCAAAGAAAGATTCACAGGTAGAGTCTTCGCTAATACATCAAATTGTAAACACACCTGTGTTGTCTTCTTCAGGTGTGAAGTGTTCTACTAGTAATTGCTGTCAAAGCCTTCAGGCAATATAAGAATGATAGGAATCTCGCAAAACAAGTAGGAACAAAAGAATAAAGTAGAAGCACAAAACCTTGGAAAGTGAATAAAGTGAATCGTGTTGTTAAACCTGTTTGTGATGTTGATGTTAAGCATTCACTGTTAAATGCGAATTTTGAATTTCTCTGTGTTGCTTGTAACAAATCTATGTTTGATGGTGTTCATGATAAATGTCTTCTTAATCCTGTGCAAAATGGGAATAAACGTACTAAATCTGCTAAGAAACATAAAAAACAAAATATTTAAAAACCTACGGGTCATGTATTCACTAAAGTAGGATTTAAGTGGAAACCAACAGGCAAAACTCTCACTATAGTTGGTAACTCGTGCCCTTTAACTAGGTTCACCTCAACTAATGTAGTGCCTCCTAAGGAAACCACTTCTAACTTAGTTGCAATACAAAAACCATAGCTAAAAGTCTATAACAGGGAAACCTAAAAATGTGTTAGAAACTAGGTTCGAGTTAAAATAGATAAGATTGGAGAATCTAGAAGGCTAACCACTCGGAACCCAAACAAAAATTTGGGGGATCAAACTTGCAGTAGATATTTCATAGTCTTATTCTCATTGTCATGACAAGTTTTCCAGATTGACTCTGGTATTGGACTCCGGATGCTACGAAAACACATGTAGGGAATCGCTCTCAGTCATGAACTTTGTTAGTAATTTCTGGGTACTGTTACGATTTGGAACGACCAGATTGCAATGGAATATGGGGTATGGTGACTATCAGCGGGAAACTTCATTATCTCAAGTGTATACTACGTTAAGGGACATTGGGAAGTAATGTGTTTTCTGTTGGCCACATTTTTTTGATGCGGGATCTTGAAGTTGCATTTCGGAAAAACACTTGCTTTATTCGTAATTTAGAAGGTGTTGATCTACTTTCAGGGTCCTAAGACACAAACTTGTACACAATTTCACTTGATGACATACTTAAATCATCTCCTATCTGTCTTCTATCCAAAGCGTCAAAGACTAAGAGCTGGTTATGGCACCGTCGATTATCTCATCTCAACTTCGGTACTTTGAACAAGCTAGCTAAAGACGGTCTTGCACGAGGAATTCCTAGGCTTAAATTTCAGAAAGATCATTTATGTTCAGCATGTGCATTAGGGAAAAGCAAAAAATCCTCTCATCAACCCAAAGCTGAAGACACTAACCAAGAGAAACTATAGCTTTTGCATATGGATTTGTGTGGCCCAATGCGCGTGGCTAGTATTAATGGGAAAAGGTATATCTTAGTGATAGTCGACGATTACTTAAGATTTACATGGGTTGGATTTTTGAAGACAAAAGATGAAGCTCCTACGGCCATCATCAAATGTATTAAAAACATTCAAGTTCGTTGAAAGCCCAGACTACGGATTGTTTAACAGCATAATGGAACTCAATTTGTCAACTCAGACACTTCGTGGGAATGGTATGGAAAAATGTTGGCAATCACGCATCAAACTTCTGTAGCTCACACTTCCTCAGCAGAAGGTGTTGTCAAAAGGCGAAATCGGACTCTTATAGAAGCTGCTCGAACTATGCTGATATTTTCTAAGGCTTCATTATTTCTCTGGGCCGAAGCTATCAATACTACTTGTTACACCCAAAACCATTCTTTGATACACCTTCGATACAATAAAACTCCATACAAGCTTATGCAAGACAAGAAATCGGACTTAGTACTTGAGATGATCAATCAAGTTACGCCTCCGGACACGTGTTCCGTCCAGGCCCCGTCTGGGGGTGTGACAAAGCTGATATAGGTATTTTCATTGGATATACACCCAAGAAGAAAGCTTACCAGATCTACAACCGACGTACCCAAAAAATCATTAAAACCATCCATGTCAATTTTGATGAGTTGACGGCTATGGCTTCTGAACAACTCGGTTCAGGACCCAATCTTCAATGTATGACTCTTGCAACATCTAATTTTAGGACTCATTCCAAACCTTATTCCTCAACAACCTTGTATTCCACCACCAAGAGATGATTAGGATCGTTTGTTCCAACCTATGTTCGATGAATACTTTAATCCTCCAACAATTGATGTCTTTCTAGTTCTAGTTGCTGCTGCACCAAGAGCTGTTGATTTAGCCGATTCACTTATGTCTACGTCAATTGGTCAAGATGTCCCCATCAACAAGTATCCCATCATCATAAGAACAAGAACATTCTCCAATTATTTTTTAAGGTTTTAAAGAATCACCAAAAACACCACATTTTCATAATGATCTACTCCATGAATCTCTTCATGAAGACTCAACTTATCAAGGATCATCATCTAATGTGACACCAATCCACACTCAATTCGAATCACTTGGTAGATGGACTAAGGATCATCTTATAGCAAATGTAACCAAAGATCCTTCTTGATCTGTCTCTACTAGAAAGCAACTACAAACTGATGCCATGTGGTGTTATTTTGATGCCTTCCTAACTTCAGTCAAACCAAAGAACTTCAAACAAGAAATGATTGAATCGTCATGAATCAATGTAATGCAAGAAGAAATTCATGAATTTAAAAGGCTACAAGTTTAGGAATTGGTGCTGTGTCTAGATAAAGTCATGTTGATCAAACTCAAATGGATTTATAAGGTCAAGATGGACGAATTTGGCGGGATAATAAAGAATAAGGCAAGACTAGTTTCTCAGGGATTCAAGCAAGAAGAGGGTATCAATTTCTAGGAATCATTTACACCGGTTGCAAGAATAGATGCCATCTGTACCTTTGTAATAAATGCAGCCAACAAGAATATGATGATTTTTCAAATGGACGTCAAAACAGAATTCTTAAATGGCGAGCTTAAAGAAGAGGTCTACGTTTCTCAACCAGAAGGATTTGTTGATCAGGACAACCCATCACATGTGTACAAGCTTAAAAAGGCTTTCTACAGTCTCGAACAAGCACCACGTACATGGTACGATATGCTCATTTCACAACATTTCTATAAAGGTGCAGTGGATCCAACACTCTTCACATGGAAAGCAGGAAATCACTTATTACTGGTATAAATTTATGTTGACAATATAATATTTGCATCAACTAATACTGCTATGTGTAATGAGTTTGCTAATCTGATGACCAATAAGTTCAAGATGTCAATGATGGGGCAGATGTCATTCTTTTTAGGATTATAAATTTCTCAAAGTCCTAGAGGCATCTTTCTAAACCAATCAAAATATGCTTTTGAAATTATTAAAAAATATGGTTTGCTAGCTAGTGATTCTGTAGACACACCTATGGTGGAAAAGAATAAACTAGATGAAGATCTACAAGGGACACCAGTTGATGCTAAACTTTATCGTGACATGATTGGATCCCTCATGTATCTAACATCCAGTAGACCTGACCTTATTTATGCTGTCTGCTTATGTGCCCGGTATCAAGCAAAGCCTATCAAAAACCACTTAAATGCGGTTAAGCGGATCTTTTGGTACCTAAATGGAACCATTAACATGGGTCTTTGGTACTTGAAGGATACCGGTATGTGAAATCACTTATTACTGATGCAGATCACGCGGGGTGTCAGGACACTAGACGCAGTACATCAGGAAGTGCTTAATTCTTAGGTGATAAACTTGTTAGCTGGTCTTCCAAAAAGAAAAAGAGCACTACGATCTCGAGTACAGAGGTGGAATATATTGCCTTATCTGGGTGTTGTGCTCAAATCCTATGGGTGCGTTCATAGCTAATAGATTATGGTTTTCAATTCAATAAGATTCCTCTATACTATGATAACAAAAGTGCGATTGCTCTATACTATAACAACATTCAACATTCAAGAGCCAAGCACATCGATTTACGCTACCATTTTATAAAGGAGCAGGTGGAGAATGGAATACTGGAACTCTACTTTGTTTAGACGGAATATCAACTGGCTGACATCTTTACCAAACTCTTGCCAAGAAAAAGATTCAATTTCTTGATCAAGAAGCTAGGTATGAGAAGCACGTGTCCGGAAATGCTAAAACGTCTGACAGAGGAAGAGGACGAGTAAAGGTGGTTACTCGCGGTATATCTTGTATCATATGTACATAAGAAAACATTGAAAACAAAAAAAATAATTTTCTTTTATATAAATTTTTCAAAAACAAAATAAAAATTAAAAAAATCAGAAAAATATAAAAATATGTATCTCTGGCGATAACATTTATGGCCTTAGAAATGTCATTTAATAATGATAGGAAGCTGTAAATGAAGTTCGAGCATAAGTTCAAAAGCTTTTGAAACATGCCAAAAATGGCTTGCTATTATTTCAAATAGCAACCTGGTCTTCAATTTAAAGGCAAGTATTTCGTCAAAAAGAAAACTTAACGGGGATTAATTTTCTCAGGCATGGTTTACTTTATGACCATGCAAAGGCTTGTGTTTACTTTGCAACACAACTCGTGCTTTATTATACAATAAATGTACGTGTCAGTGCATTTATTTATCAAAATAAGAGAAATCTTATTTTTATTGGTAAAAAGTTATCTTCATAATGAATCAGTGTTTTGAGTATTCTCAAAGAGATTTTCAAAGACAATTCGACCACTCAAACAATGACAACAACTCTTTAAATAGAAAACGGGTTATCATTTAAGGGGGAGAATGTGTCATCAAATAATCTTTTAAAACGGTCTTTCAAAATAGATCACGAAATAAATGAATAAAGTTTTGGATAATAATGGATAACATTTTTAAGGGGAGTTAATTTATATTAACTACAAGGGCTTTAGATGTCATTTGTTTCAAACTTTAGGGACTTATTTTCAATTTAAGACTTAGTTGATTCTCACGGAATAGACTTAAGCTTATCAATTCTTCGAACATGATCTCAAGTATATGTGCGTACTAGGTTTTGCTAATTCTGAGGTATCGAAACCAGCAAGGGGGGAGGAATAGATATACAAGAAAGATAATGAGTATACGTGATAGAATTCATACTTATTCTCATTTTAGGTCATTCCAGGAAGACAAAAGTCTTAACCGTAGAGAAAATCGGTGTTTAACTTGTTACTTTCAGGTGCACTATTTCAACTACATGGGAGAAGAGATATCTTGTGATTTCAAGTATGCATCATTTAAGATACTAAGGGGAAGTGTTGTAAGAATATTTATTCTAAGCGTGAAAAGATTGGTTACTGATTCAATTAATGTTTCCTTGACCGGTCAATCACTAAACTTATTATTAAAAAGGTAGAAATATTTGATAAAAGAGGTACATATAGGTTTGATAAGTATGATGATTCCTTTAGTTAGTATCCGGCAGGAAGAAATGTGTACATTTGTGACTTAGTTGACTTAGGTGTTATCATTTCGACTACTTAGAGGGAACAATTGTGACATCCGAGACTTAGTTGTCTTTGGTGTTACAATTTATATCATTAATATCATGTAAGGAGAAATGAGGACATCTAGGACTTAATTGACTTTGGTGTTACAGTTTCGAATTAGTTGTGTACTTCAGATATTTAGGCTTTATACATCAAGACTGCTTGATGCGGCTTGCACATCTGCTTTGAATCTACTCAAGAAAGGATTGCTGGTTTAGGAGAAGCTAAGACAACTTCCAAATGGAGATTATCGAGACGGACTACAGATTGCTGACATGGATAGAATGACTTTGTCATTTTCGGTTTGAACATTTTCAGGTCCTGTCTCATAAATAATCTTGTGAATATATAAATGTGTAGTGTAGACTAATATCAGGCAAATATCATGTGTGATTACGAATTTTCAAGAATTTCTTAGTAATTCAAAAAAAATTCAAATTAACATACTCAAACATCATATTATTCCCTCATAATTTGAGGGGAGCATTAAAATGTTCCAATAATCGGCTTGTTAATAATTGGACATTTTTTCCCTGAAACCATGAATATATGAATCAATTGATATCCAAAATATCAAGAGATTTGACATTTTTGATAAGGGGAGAAAATGTGATGAAAATATATGGCTAAAGATGTGAATTTCAAGGACTCAAGAGCAAGCTTCACCCTTCATGTGCTAAACGTTTTTGAATATCAATGCACATGTTGAGGGGGAGCATTACAAATGGTTCTAAGGTTGTGAATGATACCAAAAGACTGACCATGTATTTAATTATTTGGAGTTATAAGGTGGTTAGGTATAGGTATTCATTCCCATGATCCAGCCAGAACTAGAGGGATCTACCCAGGGACAATCCACTAAATAGTGTAGAAGTCCTTAGGCATGATGTAAAAAGAAGTAAAAGTGAGAATAAGGGAATAGTGTCGACTGACATGGAGCTAGTACTGGAACAAACCTAATAAAGTACTAGTCATGAAGTCTCGGCTATATTTATATATATTTGCTTGATATGAACTGTATGTGTCAAATATTAGGCAGAATCATGTAGCCTTTTCTATTACTCGCTCAACAAAAGCCAAAAACTTGTCTTGAACTTGTCCTTAAGGAATGGAAAGGTTGGAGATTGGAAAATGGCAATGGAGATTTATCCTGGAAAGACTCATGAGAGAAACTACATTTCAAGTTATCCTGGATGCTCTTGCTCTCACTCCGTTGTATTCGGTATTTTACCATGCAGTGTTCTTGAAGTTTACATGCACCATTTTCTAGGATACTATCCACAAGTATGATACTTCTTATAGGTTTATAATGGGCAAAAAGAAGAAATTCGACCTCAATTTGGAAATCTTTAGAGATATCTTTCATATCTGCCCTAGAATTCATGGTCAAAACTTTGATGAAGTTCCCACTGATGATGTTAAATTGTTTTTCTCAAAAGAACTTGGTCATACTGAGGAAATCAAGTCAATCACCGATGTTGTTGTTGATAAGATGTATCAACCTTGGAGAACTTTTGCTACTATCATCAACAGAAGTCTATGAAAGACATCCAGTCTTGACAAGCTTCGTCTTTTTAAAGCTCAAATCCTTTGGGGTATGTACTATAAGAAGAATGTAGACTTTGTTGAACTATTGTGGGAAGATTTCACTTACCAGATTGATAACAAAGGTCACAAAAAGCAAGAGAAGATATACTACCCTCGATTCACCAAAGTTATCATTCACTACTTCCTTACCAAAGACAAGACAATCTCCAAGAGAAACAAGATAGGCATGCATATCTCCAGGGATGACTATCTGATAAACACATTAAGATTCGTCTTCGCAAATGAAGAATCTCAAATTTATGGAGCTCAACTTCCTAAATCTATAAAATGTCCTAAGATACGGGAAACCAAAGCTTACAAGACTTACCTTGGCTATGCTATAGGAGTTACACCTCCTAAGAAGGCACGAAAGTTCAAGAAGCCTGCTTCTCCTAAACTCTCTACTGTCCCAGTTTCACCTGAAGAACCCACAAGGAAGTCAAAGAGAGTTAAGAGACCTGCCAAGAAGTCTACTAATGCGCCAACAGCAGGTGTTGTCATTAGAGAAACTCCAGTGATGTCTTTGTCGAAGAAGAAGGACAAGATTACTGTTGAGAAACGTAAAGGAATTGATTTTCTCTCTAAAGTGGCGTTAACTGAAGAAGCTCAGTATGAAGAAGTTCATAAGAAGATTTTAAGGGACTTTCACAAGACTCATCTAAATGGTTCTGGTATAGTTACAAGTGTTGTAAAGATCAAACCTTCTATCACAAATGAAGGAACTGGTGCTAAACCAGGGGTTCCCGATGTGACTGAAGAAGAATCAACTTAAAATGTGAATCTGAATCTTAGGGAAGGGATGAAGATGACATCAATGATGATCGTGACTTAAGAAGTGAAGGCAGTGATCAAGAGAGTGACAGTGGTGATGACAATACCCAATTTGACAATAAAAAAGGGTCGGATTCCAAGCATGAAACTGATGAGAATGAAACGGGGTCTGAATCTGATCAAGAGGAGAATGAAGAAGAGGTTGAAGATGATAAAGAGGAAAGGAATGACGAGTTTGTTAAAACCCCGTCCATCTCTACTGATGATGAAGATGAAACCAATGATGAATCAAAGGTTGAAGACAAAGTTGAAGGTGATGAGGATAAAGGAATGGATTATACTACCAATCAGTTTGACGATGATGTGAATGTAAGGCTGATGTGTCGTTGTGTGGTGTATATTTTTATGATTCAAGTTTTAAATTTATATTTTGCCGACTTAACCAAAAACAACACTTTAACGGGCAGTGTACCTGATCGGTAGTAGTTTTGTGATAAGTAGGGTGTCGAACACTTGAAGCGAGGTTAAATCTCTCAATTTATTTATATTTTGATTATCTAATCTAAGTTAATTTTAATATAAGTCAAACCTATGCTAATCTTATGTTTGTTCTAATCCTAATTCTAACAGGTAAAGGGGGTTTCAGCCTGAGAGACTGGCATGAGTTTGGTTGGTGACTACAATCAATTCAAGACACTTTAACCTACGCAAAGCACAAATTAACAGAAGATAAAGAGAGTCGAGCCATTATGATAGAAAATGGTATTAGCCTCTTAATCCGATTAAGAAGTTGGTTTATTTATTCAGTGCCATTGATTACTAATCTCGAAGTGGGAATATCATTCTTAGACTTAGGCGGGACTTCATCCTAAGACCTAGACACATTAATTCTGTCACAATTAAAGTATCCGCATAAAGCATCCTTATTTGCTGATTATAATCTATCTTAGTGATTAAAGCAATGGTGATCTTGTTAAACCCTAGCTCATGGAGACTTTACCCACTTACTGCTTAATGGCAATTTTACTCCTAGTAGTCCACTTGTCCAAAATCCAATGGAATCAGAATATTATTTGTTGAATTATCTTATATTCACCTATGAGATCACATGTTCAATGAAACCAAGGCAATTTCCCGCTTAACTAGTTAAGCCAGAAGCGTATCCTTAGCACGGTTTTAGAAGGACAATATTTGTGATCCTATGATTCTAGATGTATAAATTACTATATGGACGAGCTTCCATGAGTATCTAGTTTACTTGGTCCGTATCACTAGTATCCAGTTTGTAATGATATGTCACATACAAAAGCACGTAGTATAAAAGTATAAATTGATAAAACATAAACAGCATCACAATTGATAATTAAGCAATCGAGATTATAACAAAACCAAACATTCAGATCTTCATAATAATGGCTAATACCCGAAGGTATTAGCCTTCAAACATCATAATTAATAAAAGAGTAATTATTTTAGCCAAAGTAAACTAATCGAGTTAACGAATGATACCAAAAATTGAACGATTACAAAAGTATAAGAAATTACACGTTGTCTTCTATGGATTGGAATGCATTGCAAGACCTCTTCTGCTCTTTTTCTCCTCTGAAAATCGACTTTTGTGGTTTAGGTATCAAGAATATGATTTAGCACACTTAAAACTCGTTTTTGAGTTTTCTATTTATACTGTTTGGAAGTCGGTTCGATACGGCGTATCCAAGGGATTGGATACGGCGTATTGGAGTCTCTTGGGTGAGAGGACACGTTTGATATCTTCCAGAATCTTCACATACTATATATCCAATACGGCGTATTGGTCTTCTCTGGATACGGCGTATTGAGCTTGTTTCCTTTGTGGTCTTTTGGTGATCGCAGGCACGGATACGGTGTATATTCCTTGATGGATACGGCGTATTGGTAGTCAGAATCATTAATCTTCAAAATGTCTTCATTTAAGCTCCAGAATGCGCGCCTTTTGCTAATATTCACCAAGTACTCCGTAATTACTGCAATTCTCAAATATAAACGATTAAGTAACAATTCTTTGCAATAATTATACAAAATGGGTTAAATACATAGGATAAATGATGCTATAAAATAGACGTTATTTGATGTCATCAAATATCCCCCCACTTGAATCCTACTTGTCCTCAAATAGCCTTTAGAAGTTTATAAAAATGTATCCCTAAGGATATTTTCCCGTTAAAATAATTTTTTGTTTTTTTTAAACTATTACAAGTACACAACCAACAACCTCACGAATAAGAAGATGAAAACACTCAAATACTCAACTTAATCTATGTGGTGACATGTAACTAATTCGCTCAATTGCTCGATCGTGACGAGTATTCTATCATAAGCTTGGCAAGGATACACATCTCCACTACTAAAGCTAAGGAGTAACAAGTTTATAAAGGTAAATATGGGTTTGTATGATAAGGCTTAGGGTTGATTACTCTAACTAATCTTTATCGATACCAATATTCCAGGAGGGCGACAAAGACCACACATACATACCCATAACGATAGGATAGACACATGTGACTGCTCACTCCCACCTCGAATAAGATAAAGAGTAGGAATAGTAGAGTAATATATGGTATGGATCTTCTAACTTTCACCAATAGTAATAAACCAACAAGGCAGCTGAGACATGCATACATGGCCGTAACGACGGAATAGACATGCACACTCGATCACATTCTCATTCGCGTAAAACCATGGTTAATGATTAGGAAAGGGAAATAAATTGTTGTCAAATAAAAATTACGAAACAAATAGATTAAATCTAAAATACAAGTTGCTAGACACTTTTTCCAACCGTTACCATGATAAAGACATAACGATTTACAACGTCTTGATCATAGATCAAAAACAACAACCTAAGTTGGCGTTCCCGTAACGGTCAACTTCCCAATCATCCCATACTTTACATACTTTTATAAGACAAGTGGCGATATCTTCCACTTTATATAATACTCTACAACGTCGATTTGTATCAACAAATAATCGATCCTTCGTGTAATTCCTTCGGTAGTTGTGAAATGATTATCTTCAAACTTTCCTTCTCTTTTTTGTTGTGATTTTTCTAATTTTTTCAATTTTTTTATTTTTTTATTTTTTTTCTCACACTATACTACAAAACTCGGTGTAGTCTCACCATCTTCACGATCATAGTAATTCCGGATAATTCCTTTGATAATTCTTTGTTCTTCGGACGTACCATTAATTGTGATGGTAGTAAAAATACATGAGTTTTGACTATAATATACATTCCCATTCGCAATGTGCAAATTTCTTACAACCGTACCAAAATAGACACAAGACTCGAGAAATACAAACTTTACACTTTAAGCAACTAGCAACTGTAAAATAAACTTAATCTAACAGGATAGGCTAAGGTGTAAAGGTGTAACGAAACAAATAATTAGTGTAGTTCCTAAAGGATTGGCTTTATGGGTTATTCTAAGGGTATCTTACTCTTAAAGTGAGAGTAAACAAAGGGTTATACGGGGGTTAACTAACCTGTGTTAGCTAGTTTAATAAGTACATGTAAGGCGCTTTGGATGTATCCTAAAATTTTACCAATTTAACAAGTTACTTCCATCTAAATCCATCGCCCCAAAATAAAAAATAAACACCCACCACAAAAACAAAAAAATTTTAAAAAAATTCCCCAAAAAAAAAAACCCCCAACCCAATCAACACAACACACACACACCCCCAACTTACTTATTACTGCGGTCTCGATAGTTACAAGCCAAGTTCTAAACCTATATACTAGATGGGTTAGGGTTTACAAGACAAGATAAGATCAAATAAAATTAGGAAACTATAAATCAGCATTAAATACAATTTGACTAATCTTCAATCAGCATTAATGTTGATCTTTATCTTTTAGCTGAGCATTAAAAACTGTTTGACTAATCTTCAATCAGCATTAATGTTATTCTAGCTTTGTCTTGTAGGTCCTCCATCTTTAATATGTCTTCTCCTAGTTGATAATGACAAAACCAATAAGCACAAGCTTCCCCTAAAGCTAATATAGATGAAGAACTTCCCCTGAATCCATAAAAGGATGAGACTAGTGACATCCTTAAGACTTTTATAAGACAGATAGAAAACCAACTCAATCACAAAGTTAAAATCATTAGATCAGATAATGGGACAGAATTTAAAAACCGGGTTATGCTTGAGTTCTGTGGGAAAAAGGGTATAAAACAGGAGTTTAGTAATGCAAGAACTCCTCAGCAAAATGGGGTTGCTGAGAGAATGAATAGGACCCTTATAGAGGCTGCTAGGACTATGCTAGCTGACTCACATGACGTCGAGTCTCATACCTGCTATGTATAAAGTAGAACTCACTATGTCTCTTGATCAAAATCTTTATCTCCTTTTATTAAATGAGAACACAGAGCACAATCAAGAATTATACCATGAGCAAAAATATGTGTAATCCGATATCGGGCAAAGAAACCCGTACAAACCAAAACTGTCATTAGTGAGCATATTTTTGTCTCAAATTGCTGAGTGGTTGCAAAACTGTCACTAATGCTGTACTTTCTTCAACCAGCACAAATGACCAGTAGGAATGTAACACAACCAATAGAAACCGTTTAAAGAGCCAGCACAAATCGTGAACTACCAGTAGTAATAGACATATAACCAGGAGTAACCACGAGCGACCAGTAGTAACAATGAGAAACCAGTAGGAACACCATATACCCAGCAGGAAATGAAACAACGAGTGTACATGGCAGTTCTAAACCCGAAGAAGCAGAATGAATAGTATAACACATCATAACCACGTCAACAATTAGCGGCACTTTAGAATATGACATGAGCCCATAGTGAATAGCCCAGTGACGAATATAAACTCATGAAGTAGAATAAATCATGTCCTAATAATCAGGGATTCATAATATCAAAATTTATGGAAATAAAATCCTATTCCTTAAATTTAGTATCAAGACTCCAACTACTTTCAAAAATCATGGACTTTTCCAAACGACAATAACGCCATGACGTATTAAATCCCATGGCATCCGTATTCTACATATACAAACCTGCTGTACCTTTGAATATATGTGAAGATGTCATTATATGACCACCAACAATCTTCCTGCTGCTATACCATGCCCAGATCATCGACCAGAAACATGTATCATTATGTTACACAAACCAGAAAAACCAAAACCTGTATCTAGTTCCTGCTGCCCTTTCATAGCCTGCTGCTGCTTCTACTAGGGTTTATAAAAACCCTAATCTTTTCATTTTTGTGGTTCAAGCAACAATAAACAATACGAACACGCCATAATCCGAACACAAACAGATCCAAACATACATAATCTCTTCTTTTTCTGAAATAGTGCTTACAAAACATGCTTATTACATCTCAGTTATGGATCATTGTTGGTCCCAGACCTACCTCCCCATAACCGCCCATTGATCCATCTCAGATCAAATCACAACAATAATAATAGGGTTTGAAAAATGAGCTATTATTACCAGAGACAAACAAAAATTTGTATCTCAGCTAGAGTTCATCACGTTGATCCCAGATCACACTCCCCGTAGCCAGTTGAAATAATAATGGGGTTTGGTCCCAGACCAAAATGAGGAATTATTATGTTATGCAATAAACAGCTTATGAAGAACAAAATCAAATCAAGCAGAGATAAATATGATCGAACCATATCATTTTTAGAATTAGGGTTTTGTGGCCTTCAAGAACATCATGGACAGCAACACGACACCTTGTAGATCCTAGATCGAGAGCCACGAGGCTCTGATACCACATGTGTATCCCATTCAGAAGGTAAGCTCCTCAAAAATTTAACATTTAGATCTTCAGGAGGAGTAACTACACCTAGAATTGCCAATCTACTCACAAGCTTTTGAAGCCTGTTAAAGATAGAATCAAGTGATTCTGAGCTTGAAGCATTAAAGTTTTCATATTGTTGCTTCAGCAAGGCCTTCTGAGTCTTCTTTGTTGCTTCATTCCCTCCAAATCGAGCTTTAATGGCAACAAACATTGATTGAGCATCAACATACTAGTCAAAGGTAAGTTGATGTCCATTAAGCAGTGCCATGAGCAAAAGACTTCTGGCCTTTACATCATTCTTTTTACCACTTGTTGATCCCACGCCTTGATCGATTCTTTACGTTGTAAAGTGTTTGTTACCTTGGATAAATCCAAAATAACAATGGTCGAGACTTTGTTTGTATACCAAAGTGTATGCGATAAGCAACTACTTAAACCTTAAACTAGGATCTCCTTTTATACAAACAAGGAGTCCTTTACAAGATAAATGCCGAACTATTTGGAAGTTGTTACAAATTAAATATAAATATAACAGATATACATTCCTTATTTTTCTCTTTGCATCCTTATCTCCAAGTCAACAGCTTCGACCATCAGCAGTATTAATCTTTCTTCTAGTAGTATTAACTAACTCTGGCAGTACTAAGTTTGTACTGGCAGTACTAACCCATTGGTACTGTTAGTTATACCTTGGCAGTATTAACTAACTCTGGCAGTACTAACCCATTAGTACTATTAGTTATACACAGCCTGAGCTGTGACCTGTTTACATAAAGATACACAAAGGTCATATACACTTTGGAGTGTCAAACTGTAAAACCTAAAAATCTCAACAAGTGTAAAATTACCAAAATACCCCTAATGCAAGAAAATTTCATAAAAGCTTAAATTCTCCACCAATATTCGTTGATTGTCTTGTATAAAACATAGGAAAAAAAACGTGTATTCCTATCTTGGTACCTACGGTTAATATAAACTAAACTAAACAAACTAAATACGGGTAAGTTTTGGTGAATACGCCGTATCATGTGTATGAATACGTCATATTGCCAGAACTGACAATTATGTTTTTAAAGTGCATAAAAAATAAAGACTGATAACGTCCAGACAATCAATACGCCATATGGTATGGAGCGGATACGCCGTATTGATGTCTGGGAAGACAGACTCGATAAAATTAAATAACATTCTGTGTTGTCTCCCGGGAAGCACTTTTGTTTACAGCGAAGTCTTTAAGTTAGACTTTTCTTCAGCTTCTCACTCGGTGCGCATAACCATCCATCCTTCGTCCATCATCCAAAAGATTTCCTGGTAAGCTCAGCACGCCTCTTCACTTGTGATTGTAAGATCGTCGTATTCGTCTTCTTTTATAGCAACATATTCTTCTTCATCTTTGAACGAATATTAGATCATCTTTGTACTTTTTAATTTAGGCAACCGGACACCATATCTCAAGTTTGATACCACATAACCATTCCATCTTTATGAGTTTTGTTTTCATATTCCTTTTCATCATAATTGTGGTAGTAAATCTCATGGATCTTCCATCTTTTCCAACAATCATTGCGTGATTCATCATCACTGATCAAGCCCTCCATGATAGCTTTATTTCGTAAAGCTTCATCTTTTAGTTCGCTATCTTCCAGAGCCTCGTACCATTCAATGTCTTGGTAATGAAGTGAGTTTCCAATATGGTAAGCTTCGGGCAAATTTCCTCTATTATAATAACCATCCTCTCTCTAACTACGGGTTGGCCATTCCGAACATCCAGTTTTATAGTTGAAAGGCTTGCAAGTATGTTTGACTAGTTTCGGTTCCTTCCATATTTCATTATCAAGCCATGGCTTATCATACACCCATGGTACATTCTTGTTCCATTCGTAGATCCAATCGTCTTTGTAATCTTCATAGGTTTTAAACCCCATAATATCCTTTATAAGTAAGTCCGGATCTACTTTGAGGAGGTAACTAAATTTATTGAAAGCCAAGCAGAGAGGTGTCTCATAGTCAAAAACATCAGTTTCTATCTTAAAAATTTTGGTGGTTTCCTTATCACTCTAGTATTCTTCAAGATCAGAAGATTCATCATCAGATACCTCAATTTCATCACCACCTATTTTCCAGTAATCCCATAAAGCTCCTTTGGTGAATATATCCATTGTTTTATAGTTTACGAACTTTGTAGCCAACCAGCCTTCGAATCTTGGATTAGTCGGGCCTCATTTTATTACGGGAGTGTTATTTCCCTCGATGCGATAAGGCGGGTAGTATTTTCTAAAAAAATTGCAGTTAAGTCGACCCAACAAGTAATTGATTCTTTGGTTTTATCAAACCATCTCCGTGCACCTCCAGCCAATGATATTGGGAAAACAACAATTCTCAGTTTATCATGATCTACACTGGGTAATTTGATTGGGTCAATAATTTTTAGGTAGTATTCAATATGCTCAACTGTGTCCTTTCTGTTTGTTCCACTAAAAGCATTGTTGTGCAGATCATCTAAGAATTTTCCTTTCAATTCATAAGCATTCTTCCCGTTTTGTCGTTAGGCGCAAATGTTTCCATACTTGACTTCTTTCCCTTGTTCGCCATAACTTTCTTCAATCGACTAGCTCTGATAAGTACTTCCTGTAACAAGGGTAAAAATATCAGCAGGATTTCCTCTGAAGAAAGATAGAAAAAATTTTAGCATGGAAATCAAATATGAAAACTTATATTCTGATTCTGTTCCAGATGATCGATACGCCGTATTCAATAGAAGTGAATACGTTGTATTAATCGATTGAATGAATACGCTGTATTTGACAGAAAGTTGGATACGCCGTATCCAATGGAAGTGGATACGTCGTATCGAGTTATCTACCAGAACAGTGTATTAGTAAAACAATTAAATTAAACACACAATTATACAAGCAAATAATTAGTCTAACAAATATAGAAAAATATACATAATATACAAGAATATACACTAATCTAATTAACACAACTCTTAAGGGTTAGATCTAATGTTAAAAACCAAAACATAAAATAAAAATCAAGATTAAATTTCACTCCACGGCAACGGCGCAAAAAACTTGATGTGTTGTTGTGTGGTGTATATTTTTATGATTCAAGTTTTAAATTTATATTTTGCCAACTTAACCAAAAAAAACACTTTAACGGGTAGTGTACCCGATCGGTAGTAGTTTCGTGATAAGTAGGGTGTCGAATACTTGAAGCGAGGTTAAATCTCTCAATTTATTTATATTTTGATTATCTAATATAAGTTAAATCTAAACTAAGTCAACCCTATGCTAACCCTATGTTAGTTCTAATCCTAATTCTAACAGGTAAAAGGGGGGTTTCAGCCTGAAAGACTGGCACGGGTTTGGTTGGTGACTATAATCAATTCAAGACACTTTAACCCACGCAAAAAAATTAACAGAAGATAAAAGAGCAGTCGAGCCTTATGATAGAAAATGGTATTAGCCATCATTAATCCGATTAGAAGATGGTTTGTTTATTCAGTGCAATGATTACTTATCTCGAAGAGGTATATCATTCTTAGACTTAGGCGGGACTTTATCCTAAGACCTAGACACATTAATTTTGTCACAATTAAAGCATCCGTATAA
Organism: Tanacetum coccineum; assembly: GCA_026074375.1. Lineage (NCBI taxonomy): Eukaryota > Viridiplantae > Streptophyta > Magnoliopsida > Asterales > Asteraceae > Tanacetum > Tanacetum coccineum. The sequence continues at coordinate 14,247 of BQNB010046027.1, read as the reverse complement.
AGCATCCTTATTTACTGATAATAATCTATCTTAGGGATTAAAGCAATGGTGATCTTGTTAAACCCTAGCTCATAAAGACTTTACCCACTTACTGCTTAATGGCAATTTATACTCTAGTAGTCCACTTGTCCAACTATCTAATGGAATCAAAACATTATTTGTTGAATTATCTATATTCACCTACTAGTTAAACCAAAGGCAATTTTCGTTAACTAGTTAAGCCAGAAGCGTATCCTTAGCATGATTTTAGAAGGACAATATTTGTGATCCTATGATTCTAGATGTATAAATTAATATATGGAGAGATATCCCGGCATCTAGATTACTTGGTCCGTATCACTAGATCCAGTTGAATGATAGGTCGCATACAAAAGCACGTAAACAAGTATAAATTGATAAACATAAACAAGCATTAAACGATAAATTAAGCAATCGAGATATAAACAAAACCAAACATTCAGATCTTCATAATAATGGCTAATACTCGAAGGTATTAGCCTTCAAACATCATAATTAATACAAGAGTAATTGTTTTGGCTAAGGTAAACTAATCGAGTTAACGAATGATACCAAAAACTAAACGATTACAAAAGCATAAGAAAATACACGATGTCTTATATGGATTGGAATGCGTTGCAAGACCTCTTCTGCTCTTTTTCTCCTCTGAAAATTAACTTTTGTGGTTTATGTATCGAGAATATGATTTAGCACACTTAAAACTCATTTTTGATTTTTCTATTTATACTGTCTGGAAGTCGGTTCGATACGGCGTCGTATTAGAGTCTCTTGGAGTAGGGACTGTTAGGAATTAAGGTTTTCTATGAAGTTTATACATCTAGCTCAACTTAGCACTGCCAAGCTTAGAGAGTTTGTACTGCACATATTATAACTACCAGTACTAACTGGTTAGTACTGCTAGAGCAAAAGTTAGTACTGCTGAGAAGAAGTTAATACTGCTGAAGACTGAAGACTGCATGAAGATAAAGACGTATGAAGGGATATGCATGGATTAGTTCAAAGTATATATTCCATAAAGATAGGAAGATATGTATAAGATTATATATTTAGAAGATATGTAGATATCTTATAGAAGTTTAAAAGATTTGTAGTTATCTTGTAAAAGACTCCTTGGTGTATAAAAGTAGATCATAGGTTATGGTTTTATATATCAGTTTTCCATAGAATTCATAACTTCAAGGTTGTAAGCCCTATCACTTCATTAGAGTGATCGTATTAATATATTGAAGCTTTTTGTGTTGGTTATATCTTTCTGTGTGTCAAACATACTTTACTGTTTCATTGAATATACTTCTTAGTGATATAAACTAGATTCCGCATAGTTTATATCATTCACTCAAAGTTTCATTCTTAGTATTTTTGGATTTATCCAAGGATACTAAACTTTACATCAAGCTAAGGAGTTAAAGATCTATTCATTGGGATCAACAAGTGGTATCAAAGCCAGGTTGTAAAGCTTTGAATAAGAAGAAACAACCAATACATCCTAGATCTAATTCTCAAGTGATAAGAATGGAGGCAGGAACTACTACTACCAATCTGACTGCAAGACTTCCTATTCTCAACCCAGCAGACTATGATCTCTGGTTAATGAGGATAGAACAGTACTTTTTTATGACTGATTACTCCCTATGGGAAGTAATTAAGAATGGTAACAAAGTGCTAAAGAGAACTGTTGGAACAGTCGAACAGGTTTATGAACCCACCACTGCAGAAGAAAAGCAGGATAGAAGGAATGAGATGAAAGCAAGAGCAACTCT